>CM046034.1:22433039-22480539 GCA_025215565.1 Flaveria ramosissima
GGCAATGGAACTAAAGTCTTAGTTGAAGCTCGTGGGGACTACATCCTAAGACTTCCAAGTGGCTTGGAAGTTATTTTGAAGAATGTTTTGTATGCTCCTAGTTTGACTAGGAACATTATTTCTGTATCTCAATTAAGACATTATGATTATGTATTATCTTTTATTGAAAATGATATTCATGTTTCTTTAAATGGTATGTTCTATTTTAAAGCTATACCAATTAATGGTATTTATGAATTGGTTCATGAAAATACTTTAAATAGTTCATTGTACCAAACAAACACCAAGAAACTCAAGTTGGACTTGAGTGATACCTATCTTTGGCATTGTCGTCTTGGTATATAAACAAGAAACGTTTACAAACACATCAAAAGAATGGTCTTTTAAAAACAAATGAATGTGATTCATTTGATGTTTGTGAATCTTGTTTACAAGGTAAGATGACTAAGGCACCCTTTAGTGGAACTACCGAAAGGGCAAAAGATTTATTAGGAATCATACATTTGGATGTATGTGGTCCTTTTAAGCCAATGACTAGGAATGGTGAAAGATACTTCATTACCTTTACCGACGATTATAGTCGCTATGGGTATGTGTACTTATTAAGGCACAAAGATGAAGCTTTTGAAATGTTCAAAATCTTCAAGAATGAAGTTGAAAATCAACTCAACAAGTCAATTAAAGTTCTCCGTACCGATAGAGGAGGTGAATACCTAAGTGATGTTTTTCAAGATCATCTTAGGAGTTGTGGGATTGTCTCACAACTCACTCCACCTGGAACACCACAACATAATGGTGTGTCTGAGAGGAGGAATCGAACCTTATTGGATATGGTCCGATCTATGATGGCTAGAAGCACATTACCTCTATCATTTTGGGGTTTCGCTTTGCTCTCTGCGGCCCGTATTTTAAATATGGCCCCAACCAAAAAGGTGGAAAGGACACCTTTTGAGATATGGCATGGAAGAGTTCCATCCCTATCATACTTAAGGGTTTGGGGATGTGAGGCTTATGTTAAGACTCCCACCCCAAACAAATTGGAAGTCCGATCCACCAAGTGTATCTTTATTGGATATCCTAGAGATTCTATGGGATATTATTTCTATGATCCACTGGAACAAAAGGTGTTTGTTGCCAGAAAGGGTGAGTTCTTAGAAGCAAAGTTCCTTATGGAAGGAGCTAGCAGTAGAACAGTGGATCTTGAGGAAGATCAAGAACCACAACCCGATGCACGTTTGGTTGAAACTAGCACTCAACATGAGGATGTTGAAGATGATCAAATGGTTGATCAATACACACAAAACGTTCGCAGAAGTGGTAGAACTAGTAATCCACCTGAAAGATATGGATTTTTCGTGGATGGATGCTATGTGGTAGATTCTGATGAACCAACCACATACCATAATGCAATGTCCAATACGGATTGTGACAAATGGCTAGAAGCCATGAACGTTGAGATGCAATCCATGTATGACAACCAAGTTTGGGAACTTGTTGTACCACCTCTTAATTCCAAAGTAGTTGGAAGTAAGTGGGTTTTCAAGAAGAAAACCGATATGCATGGAAACTTGGATACTTATAAAGCTAGACTTGTAGCAAAGGGTTTCACTCAAACTCAAGGGGTTGATTATGATGAAACCTTCTCACCTGTAGCGATGCTAAAGTCTATAAGGATATTGTTTGCCATAGCTGCTCATTATGATTATGAGATTTGGCAAATGGATGTCAAAACTGCTTTCCTAAATGGATATCTTGAGGAAGATGTCTATATGGTTCAGCCTGAAGGTTTTGTCGATCCAAAACATCCTAATAAAGTATGCAAGTTAAAGAAATCAATCTATGGATTGAAACAAGCATCGAGAAGCTGGAATCACCGTTTTGATGAGGAAGTAAAGAAATTTGGCTTCATCAAAAACGCTGATGAGGCTTGTGTGTATAAGAAGGCTAGTGGGAGCACAGTAACTTTCCTAGTATTGTATGTTGATGACATACTACTATTTGGAAATGACATTCCAACCTTGGAAGGTGTAAAAACCTGGCTTGGAAGTTGTTTTTCCATCAAGGATCTTGGTGAAGCCGCCTATATTCTAGGAATAAAGATCTATAGGGATAGATCAAGGCGGTTGATTGGTTTGAATCAAAGTGCATACATTGATAAGATCTTGAAAAGGTTCAAGATGGAGAACTCTAAGAAAGGTACCGTACCTATTCAAAGAGGAACGATATTGAGTACGACTCAATGTCCAAGCTCAAAGGATGAGCAAGATAAAATGAAGGCAATCCCATATGCATCTGCTATTGGATCCATCATGTATGCAATGATATGCACTCGACCGGACGTGTCATGCGCTTTGAGCATGACAAGCCGTTACCAGCAAAATCCTGGAAACAGTCATTGGATGGCTGTTAAGAACATACTTAAGTACCTAAGGAGGACAAGGGATATGTTCCTAATCTATGGATCTGGTGACGAGGAACTCGTTGTAAAAGGTTACACGGATGCGAGTTTCCAAACCGATCGTGATGATTCTCGGTCACAATCGGGATACATTTTCATTCTAAATGGAGGAGCTGTCTCTTGGAAGAGCTCCAAGCAGGAGGTGGTGGCTCTATCGACTACAGAATCAGAATACGTTGCCGCCTCATTGGCAGCTCAAGAAGCTGCATGGTTGAAGAAATTCATTGCCGATCTAGGGGTAGTCCCTTCCATTCAGGACCCCCTAGAGATCTTTTGTGATAACGAGGGTGCGATTGCACAAATCAAGGAGCCCCGTGCTCATCAAAAGACTAGGCACATTGAGCGGAGATTCAACTACATACGAGATGAAGTTGAAAAGGGAAAGATATGTATTCGCAAAGTTCACACGGATCAAAACATTGCGGATCCTCTCACGAAGCTCCTTGAAAAGGCAAAGCATGAATGTCATACTTGTGCCATGGGACTTCGATATTCTAGTGATTGGATTTGATCTGTACATTTTGTATTTGGATATGTGGAACTCTTTATTATTTGAATAAAATTATTTGGTTATAATGTTTCAATTAATGTTCCAATTTAGCATGTTTAATCCATGAGTAAATTGTTTACTCTAAAATGTCCGTAGTCGCTCATACTTGTGGGAACAAGTGTGAAAGTAAGACTATTATGAACTTGGATTGGTTGATATTCATAAGGATGAATATAGAGCAATGGGTTGCTACCAAGGTTCATAGATATTTGTGGGATACAAATATTGGACTAACCCGCATCTCAAATTTTACTACATGGAATCTTATTGATTGATCATAAGTAAATTTGAGTAAAGGCGAATATCATTTGGTATCCTCAGACCTGAGACACATATTGGGTTTTGATATTCACCAAGTTTTATACCTTGAGCCTATTCTTCACTGCCCTGAAATAGTGGACAGTACACAAGGATATGTTCAGGTATAACACGAAGTGTTTGTGAGAGACGTATGTAGTCAAGATGGAATTTGTTCCTCTTATTCGTTGAGAGTTAGATGTCTAAGGCCTGATTAAGTTAAATCAACAAGGAATGATCATTCTGTGTCCTTGGATTTAACATGACATCTGTAACAAAAGGATAGATGATTGATTCACCTAAATCATTTCAAGTAAGGTACTTGAAAAGGGGATGATGTTATTGAATGGCTATAAGTCATACGTATTAAGGGTAGTAAACCGTTGTTAGGCGGTATTTACTGCTTGCATCAATCTTCTATGAATCTTGGGCAAGTGGGAGATTGTAAGATTCTGTGTGTGCCCAAGACACTTAGAATATTGATGTGGTTAGTACGTTATGATCCAAGTCGGGTTATACCCAACAACAAGCTTAACAAACACCTATTAATATTCAATTACATGATATATTGAATATTAACACCAATTTAGAAAATGGGTTTTCTAAACTAGTTGCAAATAAGATGGACAATTTATTAGGATATTTTGTTCAATAATATTATTTGTAATGCTATTTAAATTAGTTGAATAACATTACAAATTAATAATGGTAGTATATATATATTATACAATTAAATGGGTTAGTTGTATACATAATATATCTAGTTAAGTGTCTAGTTAACATTTTATTGTGTTATAAAATTGAGAGGGAACTTTCAATTTTGAAAGAGGTTGGCCGCCCCCTCTTGCATTGCCATTGGACCCTTTGTGTTCTTGAAAATACAAAGGGCTTAACTAGACACACACACAACCATTATTCTAATTTGCATTCAGCTCTCTCTCTCTTTCTCTCTCAAATTTTCGGAAGTTAGGCAGAAAAGGGTGTTCTTTGAGAGCTGATTTGTGGTGTTCTCCCTAACAAGAAGGGTGTTTGAACATAAGCTTGGGGTATACAAGCTTGAGGAGGCCTTCTTTGGACTCTTGGCCGGATTCACAAGCATTCTTCACCCCTTTTCTTTGGTCGATTTTTCTGCAGAAAGGTAGATGTATTCACAGCTCTATGTAGCTGTGATTTTATGTACGTTTCTTTATGTTCTTAGCTTGATTATTCACATAAATGATCCTTTGGTTAATGGGTTTGCTTCTTACACTTATATGGACATCTAAGAACATGGTTTTCAGCTTTAAAAGTGTTTAAAAGTTATATACATATCCGCTGCGTTTTATGAAAAGTTTAAATGGTTAAACTTCGTTTCATGTTCTTGCAAACCCTTCAAAAAATTGATTGGTAAATTGATTTATCTGTCTTTAACTAGACCTGATATCTCATATGCTGTTCAAGTATTGAGTCAATTTATGCATGCCCCGTCTAACAGTCACTTGCAAATAGCATTTCGGTTACTAAGGTATCTTAAATCATCTCCTGGAAAGGGGCTGATGTTTTCAAAATCTGACCTCTTTAATGTTACTGCATATGTTGATTCTGACTGGGGGAAATGTCTATCCTCCAGGCGTTCTGTGACTGGTTTTTGTGTTTTCTTGGGGTCATCCTTGGTTTCATGGAAAAGTAAAAAACAAGGAACTGTTTCTCTCGCTCTCTGCTGAAGCAGAGTATCGAGCAATGTGTTCTGCCACGTGTGAAATAATGTGGATATTAAATTTACTAAAAGAGCTAAATTTCTTACTTGCTTCCAATTAACTTGCACTGTGATAATACTGCTGCTGTTTCTATAGCAGCAAACCCTGTTTTTCACGAACGCACCAAACACTTTGAACTTGATCTTCATTTTCTTCGTGAAAAAGTAACAACTGGTATTATAAAAACTGTTCAAATTGGTTCCAAGCTTCAAAAGGCTGATATTTTGACAAAGGGGTTACCAGTTGCTCAACACTCTGTGTTATGTGAGCAACTTGGCTTGATAGACATGTTTATTAATTAAATTGAGGGGGGGTGTTAAAATGTCTATCTCAAGTTTCAATTTATTAGTAATATGTCTTACTTGTGATGATTTACTTATATTATCTATTTCTTATTGTGTTTACAATTCTAGGATTGTCAAGGGGTGCAGATTGACATTTGGCATAACTTCAAGGGGCTCCTGCGTGCCTGCGTTCCTGTTCTCAGAATATAAACGGTTGCTGATCCCAGGGTTCGAGAACCATCTTCTTCATCCGTCTCTTTGTTCTCTCTGGCGAAGTACTTCCGCTCTTCCTCTCGATCGTCTGAGTTTCAGTTCTCTAGAGTTGAATCTGCACAACCTTTGTGCAGATTCTCTGTGATGTTAAGATCGTTGTTATAGTCTTTTGTTCATCTGTATTTGTTTCGTCTTGTTCTTATTACTCTCATAGATTGTGGTTGTAATCTAGATAATCTTGTGATTACTTTCGTTCCTGGTTGAATATATCTTTACCATTCTTTACAATAGGGAACAAAGTACGTGGCGACTTAAATTTAAATGTACAGGGTAGCGTTAGACATAATTACCAAATTAATATTCCTTTGAGGCATACCTAAACATATATTCTTTTATAAGCAAATACCCATTTGCCAAAATCCTCAACTTGACACAACTTCCTCCACATCATGACGCTTACAATTCGTTCTTTATTCTTCATTCATCCTCAACTGCAGCCTCTTGTAGCCAAAATGTCTTTACTTGACAAAATCATCTTCTATGTTAGCTCTCTTTCTCTCTATATATGTGTTTGTGTGTGTGTTCAATTATAAGTAGTGCAATATGATCCATAAAGATGTTTCTGATATATAAGAATCAACATGAATTTGGATTCGTGGATGTTTAGACAAAACACTGAAAATCTCTATAGTTTTTAATGTGAATATTTTCTTATGTAGCGTGGGTGTTATGATCACTCAAGCATTTGAAATATTCGAATTAAAGTTATCTGAAGCATACATGTTCCTATAATGTTTGGCCTGTAAATGATTATTTTATCATCATTTATAACCAAAGTGATACTATAACTTATCATAGTTCTCCCTTGAATTATAGAATTATATTGCTCATCCATGTTTAAAATATTTTATAGAACTAACAGATGTTCTAACTTTTTAGGACAACTGGAACGAAGATATATGTGAAAAAATGGTGATTTTGTTACTCTTGCAGATTGTGCATATGATGGACAAGTTTGATTTATGGCATAGGCTACCGGTGTTAATGGGGCTTGGTTATTTGGCTATGAGAAGACACTTGCACCGAAGATACAATCTACTACATGTTGGGACAATTAATGGAAGTAAATATGATGTTCAACGGTATACTTATCGCACGGCTGATGGTAAGTGTAACCATCCAACAGATGATATTATAGGCAGTCAAGGAACATTTTTCGGTCGTAATATGCCTCCATCAACTTCAAAGTTCGGGGTAAGATCCATAAAGTTATCATATAAAAAGTTTAAGTTATCTTGTATCATTTTATAATTATTAGAAATATGAATAAAATTCAGAAATACGTTCATTTTAGATTAATTGTTTCCAAAATTTAGTAAACATAAATAAAACTTACAACAGACACAATGTTCCTGCTGGGTGGATTGAAGGTCGTGTAGGACTCCTTTTCCTCCACTTTCTCATATCTCTCTCTCTTTTATATAGTGTTTAAATGTTGCAAAACTAGCCATAAGCTATTTGCTTTTGATATTGTTCAAATAACATATTTGTTAAACAAACTGAATTGGTTTTTGTCTTTCATATTTTTTTTATCATTATTTAGAATAATTATTATTTAAGATTATTAGAGTTTAACCCTATGCGTTGACCAGCTTTGACTATATAAAAATAATAAAATTACTATTAAATATCTTATTAAACGTATTTAAACACTAAAAGCATTAATTTTTAAATCTTTATTATCCTAGTTTTATTTTTCTTATTTTTATATTAAAAATTATTTAACATATAAAATCTTAATTCACTAAATTAACGACATGTAATAATTACATTATTACACTTAATTATATAATAAAAACATCTATCTTTGGATCTATAAGATGTAAATATTATTATGTAACTTTGAGAGTAGTTTAAGATTAGTTCATTAAATATTAACGAGTACAAACATAAATTATTATTTATAAACTTTAGCTAAATAATAATAGATAGATGCTAAAATTAGTTTAGAGTAAATTACGCTTTCATTGTTATTTAAGTTTATAGCAAATTTTTTGTTTTATCCTTAAAGTAAGAAAATTACAGTAAACGGTTTTTTATGTTTAAAAAACCTTAACCTTGCACGTTTTGTACTTTCCAATAACAGATGTCAATTTTATCCATTAAGCCAGATCACGTGTCTTGCATCTAAGCGTAATTGGATCTTCGTGCCTATGTTAAACAATAACATATTAAAAAACACACACTCTCTATACATACATATATATAGGGAAAGTTTAGGGTATAAAGTGTTGTTTTCGTGCGAATGGTACGAAGCAACAAAGACCATTGATTTAAAAGAAAACGGTTCAGATTTAAGATGGAATAATCACGCAAGGAATGTGCATATATAGTAGAATTGGAAACAACCTATGATTGTTGATTTTTTTAACTACCTCTGGTTTTTTTAAACACATATAACTTGTTCATATGATATTATTTAAAAAAAAAAATACACCATACAAAAGCATTTTACCATCTTTAATATGAGTATAGTATTGCTATACTTTTTTTAAAAAGAAACAACATTTTTTTTAAAAAAAAACGTCTATGTGATGTGCGTATAACTTGCGTGATTATTCACTATGTAATTATAAATATAACTTGTGTAATTATCAATATAACTTGTGTAATTATCATATAACTTGTATAATTATCATATAACTTGCGTAATTATAAATATAACTTGCGTGATTATTTTTTATAACATGAGTAATTCTTCTTTGCGTAATAATATATATAACTTGCGTAATTATGAATATAACTTGCGTAATTATGTACGTTTTATGCGTATTTGTAGCGCGAACGAAACTACCCATGCGCTAAAAACACGTTTCATGCTCGGGTGGCTTCGTACGCTTCGCACGAAAATTACACTTTGTATAGTAACCTGCCCCTATATATATGCGTGTGTATCTATATCTATTTCACTCTCTACACAAAAGCAACAACAATCAGCCACCACTGCACGACCATCGCCTCCAACTACCTCCAGCCATCTCTGCTGCAATCTTCACAATAAGTTACCATCTCTTCTACAATCTTTAGAACCTTCACCCACGGTTAGTGTCGCCGTCATTGCCACCACGAATTTTGTTTTCTTCATCGTGATTTCTTTCTTCTCATCAACATCATCATCACCTTCTCAATGTTCACCTTATAACTCCGTCCAACACCCAAATCTCCTTTACCTATCCTTCAATCACGATTCTGGTAGTTTTGTCGCCAGAACTGATCGTCGCTTCCACATCTACATAGTCATGATTTGGGACGACATCAGAGTCGGTGCGTCGACGAATTGTCGTTTTGATCAGAGGTTAAGTCTGTGTGTCTCAAGTGAGATCGAATTGTTGTGTTTATACTTTAGAAGATATATGTTTATAATATCACGAATTTGAAGCTTCCGCAACAGATATATACGTTTACAAACCCTCAGGGGACGTTTGGTTCGCGGAATTTGTTGGAACTGGAATTGGAATTCGAATGAATTGTACTTCGAATTCAATATTTTCCAAAGGATTTGAATTCAAAGGAATTGAAATCTATAAAGGATTTTAATTCCCAAATACATTTCTAGTGACAAACCACTTATAAATGAATTGGAATTTATCACCCGTTGCAAACTGTCACCACCTCAATGACCACCGATCATCGCCGCTACATACCACCAACCGTGCTCTTTGCCAAAAATCGACCGTACCCCACTACCGCCACCAACCGATAACGCCTGTCGTCGGTGGGGGCGGCGACGATCGAGTTCGTTGGCGGGGGTGAACGACGGCGGTTGGAGGTCGGAGGCGGGGGTAGGCGGATGACGGTAGTGGTCGGGGGCGGCGGCTGTCACACCCTCGCTAGAAGCGGAAACACGAGGTTGCGACGAACGAGATCGTCATAACACATTGGGGGTCTAAGAGAATTACTAAAGGCATTATCTGTAAATGGGTCATGATGGTGCCAGACACATAAGAAATGTGCCAAGTATAGTCAATCCCAAAACATCATATCATAAATGCATAAATAGTCCCAAGTTCCAGTTAGGAACAAACAAGCACAAGTACAAAACAATCCCAAATTCAAAACCAACAATTACAATCCAACAATCAAACAATCCAAAATGAGTCTAATAGTTCCATGAAAAGTCTATTGCTCCCAAAGAAGCGGTCTTGTCTAGAGTCCAAAGCCAAGCACCTAAGCCACATTACCTAAAAAGACATGTTATAAAAGTCAACAAACGTTGGTGAGTTCAAAAATTTAAATTACAAAGATTTTTCCGTGTATAACATGTACAAAGGTTGTATGTGGATAAGAGTACATAGCAGTCATACTATGTTGTAGGTGTGTATAAAGGTTGTGACACACCTTCACCAGCAGGTGTTTCACTAAGAGAATGAATTGCTGAAGTAGTTGTTGGTGTGACAGGGCTCTCAGGCTCTATCACTGGGCTTTCAATTATGGTTTTCCCTTTGAGCTAATCTTAGGGTCTGCCTCAACATCCAGTTGACCAATGACATTACCTAATTGCCTTTGTTTCCTTCTTAGGCCGAACTCTTCAGTAATTTTGTCTTGAATCCTTTGCCAGCCAGCCTGCTTGTCTAGATTTGCTTGGGTTGACAAATGGCATGTTGATCAGGTCAAGACCTTCATAGTAGTTCAAGGTTTGAAAGTTGAATACCTCTTGCTGCCTTTGAACTCTTTGAAGAATAAGGGCTCTTCTGTTAGCATCATACCTCCACACAATAATGTAGTTTGAAGTTCCTTGGGGTGGGGATGATATAGCCCTTGGAATGCCTTCCTCAAAGAGACTCTGAATGAGATAGTCTAGAGAGTCCACATCAAAGTGAACTTGAGGAAGTTGCTGAGTATGCATAATTGCAAGTGAGGATGGTGAGTCCTCAATGTCCATACTCCCTGAAGAACTCCCAGCTTCTGTGATTGCAATGACTTTCTTCCCCTTTTTGGTAGCATCACCCTCTTGCATAGGTGAGCTAGAAGTTAGGTCAATCACATCCACAGGTTCTTGTGTTCTTGGTTGAGCTCTCCTTAAAGGTCTCCCAGCTAGTTTTTCCCTGAGATAAGATATCTCAAGTTGTTGATCATTGACTCTGTTTTGCAGGGTAGTCACCAAAGATTCAAGATGACTAACCTTAGAGACTAGGTAGGTGCATGTTTTTGATAGTTTTTGCACCTTTAGTCTCAAATTCCCCTCATCTTCATCAGAAGAATCACTGGGGGATGAGAGAATTAGACCAAAGTCCCCACGCTCACCACCAGCTTCATGTTCTTGGCTGCTGGATTTCCTCTACTCACTGACAACCTCAGTTGAAGTGTCAATAGGCTGAGTTGCCATGGTTGAGGTCCTAATGATGTAATCACTTGCAGAAGTGAGAGCCTCTTCCATATGAATCTCCTGAACAGGTTCAGAAAGGTCCACCTTAATAATGGGTGACTGATGTGGGCTAGACATAAGAGACTAAGGAGCACTCATCTCTCTATGAGTAGGGGAAGAGTAGAGAGATTCATGGTACTCACTGAAACCTATGTCTTCATCAGTATAGAATTCAAGGTTAGGAATGGGTTGGTTTAAGTCAAAAGGTTGGGATGGTAAATGTTCCCTGGAGGTTGTTTACTTGAGTGTTGAGACTCAAAGTGAAGGCTTAAGGCAATTGGGTTAGTGAGCTCATCAGGCTGAGCATGAGGAACCTCAGCACTGATCCTTGAAGAAATGGGAGTGGTTTGCTCCTCAGAAGAAGTGGGAGCTCTAGTATCTACTTCCTCCTGTATGGGTGAGTATATGGGGGCCTGCATAAGCTCAATAGCTTGAGTAGGGGTTCATTTGGACTTTTTGGCTATTTGCTTGCGATAAAGAAAGAGTGAATTGATCCGAATTCGGCTAAGCCCAAGGTAGCTGGCTTCCAAGCCACTGCACTAGATGCGCATGTAGTCATAGTAGTCGGCCCACAATGCCTCTGTTCTATACTAAAATACTATTTCGGATGAATGGGGAATTAAGTCGCCTCCCCTTTGAAATAAGCTAAGCAAGAACGCAAGAAAGCCTTCTCGCAAGCAAGCAAGAAGGAAGGCTTTTAAGATGGAAAGCCCCTATTGAGTTAGCAAAATGGGCTGCTCCTCTTAGTAGGTGAGGATGATTTGAGGCCTTTTTGGTGGTTGAGAGGTAGAAGGTGCGGGTTCAACACTAGCTTGTGTTGCTAGGTTGTCACCTTGAGAAGCCTATAGTTGTCACTTTGGGACAAAGGCTGTTTCTACCCCAGAGAAGCCTACAATTGGCTTCTTCATGATTTTAAATATGTCGGGCTTCATTTGTCCCAATTTAAGAATATTACCTGTTTTCTTCAACTGTGAGCCCAGTTCACAGTTGAGAATGTATTAAACATATCTAGGAAACATGTAATACTCTAAGGAGTCCAAGTTTGCAAGCAAATTTGTATATACAAACTAAGAGTACATGAACTTGACCCCTTTAACCATTCAATGCACTATGAAGGAGAGATCCTTAGGAATCTGGTCCCACCCTCCATGCTTGTTGGACAAGCTGTGGATAACCACATGTAGTAGGTACTTTCATTGGGATGAGACTTTCCCTTTCCTGAAGGTCTTTACAGAGAAATCTCCCTCATAGCCCATCTGCTCAAAAGAATGATTAACAACTTCCTTTGGGAAGGACATCTCACCTTCTTCATCATCCAGCTAAAGATGAGTGTTGATGATGGCCGGAGTGATGAAGATTGTCCTCCCCTGCACTGTGGCAGACAGTTCTCTCCATCCATGATGACCTCTTGACAGGTCTTCCAAAATTCTAGTAGATGATCCTCATAGAGATTATGATCAATGGTTAGGGAGGTGAAGTAGTTAGATAGAGCCAGAAAACGGCAAACCTCTGAGAAACTATCATCTTTCTCAGAGTTCAATAGAGCAACTTGGTTGTGCTGCCTGTGAAGTTGTATGGAGAAATCAGGGTTGTTTCTGTGGTTTAGGTTGGCCATTTTGAAAAGATTAAGGGTGAAGGAAGGTGAAGAAAAAAGGTGGTTTGGGTGAATTTAGGTTAGAGGAATAGTAGAGATGAAGAAGATGGTGAAAGAGGGGGGAACCATTGGGTATATATGAATGTATTTAAGGCAAAGTTAATGAAAGAGGATAAACTTTGAAATCCGGATGTCGGTCCCACCTATAAAAAAGTAGTTTACTTTTGCCCAAAAAAATAGTTTTCTTGGAAGTCGAGAAATCTTCCGAAGGTTATTTTGCTTCGGAAGTTCTGAAGGAAAGCTTCCGAAGGCAAAATGGCTTTGGAAGATATTCCAAAGGGTTTTGAGAATTTTGCTTCGGAAGAGATTTATTACTCAGAGTTTTTGTTCTAAGGAGAATAAAAACTTTCGAAGGTAAATTGTTTTCGGAAGAAAATTATTCTTTGAAAACATACAAATACTTAAGTTACTTTTAAGCTTTGGAAGATATTTTAGAAATTTCTTCAGAAGGTAAATCTACTGAAGTAGTTATTTGATTTCTAAGACATAAGTATCTTCCGAAGGTAATTATAAGGATAAAAAGATTAAAATTTTTAAAAATCTAAGGAATGCCTTTCAAAAAGATTTTCTTCCATAGAGAACAAGGGCTTATGAAGGTGATAAAATAGACAACTTAGGACACACAGGTTTTAGAAATAATATGATTAAGTTTTAAGAAAAGCTACTCTAAGTTAATCTTCCCAATAGCTGATACAAGATATTTGAATCTCTGTTCATCAAAAGCTATGGTGAACAGATCAGCATATTGTTCATTTGTGTTAACTTTGACTAGTTTGATTATTCCCTTTTCAAAGTTATCTCTAATCAAATGATACCTGATGTTGATGTGCTTTGTCCTTGAGTGCTGCACAGGATTCTCTGTTATAAAGATAGCACTATTGTTGTGTATATGGATGGGAGTCTCTTTAAAGTTGAATCCATAGTCCAGCATCTGATTCTGAATCCAAAGCACTTGAGCACAACAGCTTGCAGTAGTAATGTATTCAGCTTTAGTAGTTAATGCAAACACACAAGATTGTTTCTTGCATTGCCAAGAGACTATCCTTCCACCAAGAAATTGACATCCCCCAGATGTGGACTTTGCAGTCTTGTTGCAACCACCATAGTCACTATCTGTATAGGCATAGTGATTAAAGTCAGGATTCTTTGGATACCAAAGGCCAAGTGATAGAGCACCTTTGAGATATCTTAAAATTCTCTTGACAGTGACCAGGTATGACATATTGGGGTTGGCTTGATATCTTGCACAAATACATGTGGCAAACATGATATTAGGCCTGCTAGCTGTGAGGTACATAAGAGACCCAATCATTGCCCTGTAGAGATGTTCATCAACATACTCCCCCTCAAGATCGGGTCCAAGGGAGTGGTTTTTAGCTCTGGGTGTCTTAGCAACCTTACAATCAGTTATGTTGAATCTTTTAAGTATGTCTTGTACATACTTTGACTGACTTATGAAGATGCCATTGTCAACTTTCTTCACTTGAATTCCCAGAAAGAAATTGAGTTCCTCCATGGCACTCATTTCAAACCTATCCTTCATCAGCTTCTCAAAGTCTTTGTAGAGCTTTGGATTAGTTGACCTGAAGATAATGTCATCTACATATACTTGAACTAGCATTATGTCATTTCATGTTCCTTTGATGAAGAGAGTTCCATCAATAGTACCCCTTTTGTAGCCATGCTGACAGAGATACTGAGATAGAGTCTCATACCACTTCTTTGGTGCTTGGTGCAGCCCATAAAGAGCCTTATCAAGCCTGCAGACATAATTAGGATGATCAGGATTTGCAAACCCAGGTGGTTGTCTGACATACACCTCTTCATCAATCACCCCATAGAGAAAGTACAATTGACATCAAGTTGGCAGACCTTGAAATTCTTGGATCTAGCAAAAGCTAGACATATCCTGACAGCTTCAAGTCTTGCTACATGAGCAAAAAGATCTGTGTAGTCAATTCCTTTTTCCTGAGTGTACCCTTGAACAACTAGTCTTGCCTTATTCTTGATGACAAGTCCTCTGTCATCCTTCTTATTCCTAAACACCTATTTGGTTCCTATGGTAGTCTTCCCTTGAGGAAGAGGACATAGGTTTCAAACATGTTTCCTTTTGAATTGAAGCAGCTCCTCTTGTATAGCTTCAACCCAACTTCCATCCTTTAGAGCCTCATCAATCTTCTTTGGCTCTATCAGGGATAAGAAACAAGAGTGAAGACAAACATTTGCATCATAGGTTTGTCCTCTTGTTCTTACCCCTGAATCAACATCTCTAATGATATTTGTTAGGGTGAGACTTGTGGATCCTAAGCTGAGGGATCACAACAAGTTGCTTAGACAGAGCTAAATTAGAGAAATTTTGATCTGGCAATGAGGATTCACCCTCCACATCAGCACACTTATCAAGATTTACTTGATCCAATGAGTGTGTGACATCATTGATGTTGTCTTCAATGGAGTGGTTGTCAGCATCAAGAAATTCTTGATCACTTTCACCACCACCATTTTCTCCTACATTTGAAGCTCCTTCATCTAAGTTTTCTGTCTCTAAGCTGGAATTTGAACGCACCCCAGAAGTATCAGCAGGATTTGTCATTAATGTGATGGTAGAAACTTTGTTTGCAGGGTTAGTTACCACTGGAGGTGAAGTTTTGTAGCTTGAAGGTCTTCTCAGCTCAAATCTTGGTTCAGGATCACCTGTAGGTAGTATATCTGTGGATCCTGAAACATGCTCACAAGATTTGTTAAACAGTTGGTAACTAAATCAAGATCAAATAGCCAATCAGGACCAGTACCTTTCACACTGGGAGTGTACTCATTGAAAGTCACATTGGCTGACTCCTCAACTACTCTAGTTCTGAGATTATATACTCTATAAGCCTTAGCTTGAGAAGAGTATCCAGTAAAGTTTCCATCATCTGCTTTCTCAGCAAACTTGGCAATTTGATCTTTGGTATTCAAGATGGTGCAAGGACATCCAAATGACCTGAGAAAACCAATGAAAGGTTTCCTCTTGTGCCAAAATTCATAAGGAGTCTTACCATGTGTCTTAAATATTAAAACTCTGTTTTGCACATAGCAAGCAGTGTTCACTGCCTCCGCCCAAAAGGTGATGGGCAGTTTAGAGTCAGACAACATAGTTCTTGCAACTTCTCCTGTTCTCCCTTTCAGCAACACCATTTTGCTGAGGAGTCAGACAACATAGTTCTTGCAACTTCTCTTGTAATAACTTTTTCATCATAAAATGTATCAAGGCTTTGGTTCTTAAATTCGATTCCTTGATCACATCTTATGATTTTGACCTTGTGATCACATTGATTCTCAATCTTTAAGAT
The DNA here is from genome assembly GCA_025215565.1 of Flaveria ramosissima. Lineage (NCBI taxonomy): Eukaryota > Viridiplantae > Streptophyta > Magnoliopsida > Asterales > Asteraceae > Flaveria > Flaveria ramosissima. Next base: position 22,448,989 of record CM046034.1, read on the forward strand.
GAAATTCTTTAGAATTTCAGGGGTCTCATCCTTAGTTCTAAGAAAGAAGACCCAAGTGAATCTTGTAAAGTCATTTGTGATCACCAAACAATAAAAAATCCTTCCTAGACTCGTTAAACTGGTGCGGTCAAATAGATCCATATGTAATAAGTGTAAGGGAGTAGTGATGGAGTTTCTTTCCTTTGGCTTATGAGATACCTTGTGTTGCTTCCCTTTCAGGCATGCAACATAGTGGTCATCACTTGCAAACTCTTTCTTTGGCATTTCAGTTACCAAATCATTCTTAATTAATTTATTCATGTTTTTAAAGTTTACATGACATATTCTTTTATGCCAGAGGAAAGACTCATCACTATTTGCTTTAGATAGAAAGCATGAAACTTCTCCTAAGGGAGATGTTTTTTGCAAATCCATCTTGTACATGTTCCCTTTCCTAGGGGCTCTGATCACAAAATTGAGATACGCTCAAAAGATTGTACCCAAGCTCCTTGACAAAGTTTACCTTCTCAATGCTGAGCTTACCATTTGTGACCATGCCCCTTCCTGTAATGTAACCTCCTGCATCTCCTCCAAAAGCAACTAAACCTCCATCAATTCTTTCAAACTTTTAGAGTAGTGACTTATTGCCTGTGATGTGCCTGGAACAACCACTACAATGATCCACACATTTCTGTTTGTCTTGAGCTGTTCTTGCAGAAAAAAGATGGTTAGTTACATTTGGAAACACAAGCCTTATTGGTCTTGGGCTCATCAAAAGAAGTTGAAGACAATGCAACAGTAATTGATCCTATAGTCATGTTTTGAGGATTATTTGCTGATGTTGATGAAGAACTTTCAGCCACTTGGTCTTTCTTTGTCTTCCACACCACCTTTGGAAGCTTAGACTTGACCTTCACACTTCAGAAGTTTTGTTGACTTCGGAAGTTTTGATGACTGGACCTTCAGAAGATCTTGCTTTCACTACAGTAGGCTTCAGTGCTTCGAAAGTATTCCTTTCTTCTGAGACCAAATTTTCTTCCGAAGGCAATTTTCCACTTGTCTTCTTCTTCATTTTGGAGCTTCCAAAGGAAAAAGATTTTCCTTCCGAAGCTTGCTTCTTCTTCTCCAAACTCTTAGAAGTTTCTTTCTTGGTCATGTGGAGAGTACTCTTTGGATTGTAAACACAATCTTTAGCAAGATGAGAAGTACTCCCACACATGACACAGTCCATTTTCTTCCTTCTAGGAGTCTTCTTTTGTGAATAAGGCTGAACTTGATCACTTTCCTTCTCCATCTTCATCTTTGCAGATGCTGGGGCAATTTTTGTGGGGATAGAACTACCTTTGGAGCTGGATGGTTTAGGTTGTACAACAGTGGTGAACAACTGATCAACCTTCTTCTTGATGATGGGAAGATTTGGACATGAACTAGAACTCTTGTTATTGGAGTTCAAGTTTGTGTGTTCAGCCTTAACCACCTCAAATCCTGTAGAGATGAAGATTGGTTTCTGTGCAGAGTTGAAGGTGGCCTTGATCTCTTGAGCCTTCTTGGACTTTCTCTTGGCCTTTCTAATCAAGTTCTTTCTCTTAAACTTGGTCATCCTTACAACTTTTACTCTCCTCAGAGGGATGGTGACCCTTCTTAGAATGCTCTTCTTCACTCTTCTCAGAGCCAATTTTCACCATCTCCTCTTCATCCTCTTCTGCCATGGGGTCTATGAGGGAAAACTCATCTTCACAAGTTCCACACCAAGGAGATCTTACTGACAAGATTGTGTGTGGAGGAGCTATCTCACTAGATCCCAATCCTTGCTTATTTTGATAACAAACTTTTGCATGCAAGGATGAGGATATTATGTTCTTGAAGGTCTCTTCTTCAAGAACATATTTTTCTGTCCTGGCTTTGCTGATCACAAGCTCAGCCTGACATTCAGTTAACTTAGTTATGAGGTCCTTGATCTGAGTTCTGTAGTTGATGTGCTCATGTTTAAGAGTTGAAATGGTTTTCTTTAAATCCTCTATTTTCAGTTTATAATCATTTTCAGCTCTTTTAAGATCAGCTTTTAAGATATTTAAGGACTCAAGATCAGATCTCATCTCTAAGTTATAGGACCTATATCTATTTACTTTAGCAATGCATTCAGGAGTACAAAGATGTTCCAATACCTTGGCTTCATCATGGTCTGCCATGAGTACTTGGTTTGAAGAAGCATCTTCCAGTTGAAAGCTCCAGTCAAAGCCTCCTTCTTCAACATCAACTGCAACTTGCTGCTTTGGCTTCTCATTCTAGGGAGCTCTATCAGTGTAGTTTGGTCTGGCTTGTGTTTGGCCACCATTGGTCCTTGGTGCCTTACACTCCCTTGCAAAGTGTCCCATCTGGTTACAGTTGTAACACTTCACTTTGCTTTTATCCAGCCCAAACTTTCCACTGGCTGTATTCCTTGGAAACTTCCTCCCTGTCTTCTTGTAGAACTTCTTGGCTCTGTGAGTGAGAAGAGCCATCTGCTGAACTATCTCCATGTACTCCAGATCATCTGGATGGATACAGTCTAGGTCTTCAAGGGTGAAGAGAAAGTTACCTGTGCTCTCATCAGTAGAGACAAAAGCATGAGAAGAACTTGTCTCTTGGAATGGACTTCCTTGAGTGTAGCTTTCTCTTGGAGTCTCTGGGAAGGTGATGAAAGGACCCATTTGTGAGTTGTCATGGTAGCATATAAGATGATGTTGTGGTTCAATGCTTTCCCTTTCAACCACAAGGAAGGCTGAACTCAGTTGATTGCTAGAGTTACCAGATGAGTTTTACATGTTCATCTCCATCTGGTATCCATTAAGAATACCATACAACTCTGTAAGAGTAAGAGTCTTAAGGTTCTCAGTCCTCTTGATAATAACACAGTAATATGTCCATTGTCTAGGAAGAGAGGACATGAACTTCCTTACAATGTCCCTGTTCTCAGAGTTACTCCAACATCCATTAGAGTATCCACAATTTCAACATACCTGAAGTATTGTTGAGTCATGGTTTCACCTGCTTTGGAGATGAAGTTTTCAAACTGCTGCTTCAGGAGGTCCTTCTTTTTCTCCTTAGCTTCATTGGACCCCTCATACATGAGCTTCAGTGCCTCCCATAGTTGCTTGGCAGTTTTGCACTTCTTGAAGTCTCTGTAGATGGAGTTTGGAAGAGCAGTTTGAAGGGTTGTCATGGCTTTCTGATCAATCTCTATTCTTTTTCTGTCTTCATCAGAATAGTCAGCCATAGCCTTTGGAATCATACCACCTCTAGCAGCAGTTGAAGAGGTGCTTGGTATGTAAGGTCCTTGAACAATAGAGTCCCACATCCTGGAGTCTTGAGACTTGATAAAGCCTTCCATTCTTTGACACCAAGTATCAAAGTCTTCAGGAGTGACCAGTGGAGACTTTGTCATAGTTCCAGTTTCCATATCAGCTTTAGTAATAGCTGCCATTTGAGTTGTTAAGTGTTTTGTGTGTGTGAGGGATCTTAAGATGGTGAGATCTTATAATCAAGAGCCTGGAATGCTCTGATACCAAATGTAGGACCATTTAAGGGTGGTCAGTTACAACACAATAACACAATGAGGAGAGTTCTTTAGAACACTTAACTATCAAATAGGGAACTTGTAACTTATATGTAAGATATTAAGAAAACAAGTAAAGTATGAGACAGAACAAGATTACAAATAACATAAGTGTATGGTTTTCAAGAATGTTGTATATTGCTCTCAAGTTCTTTTACAAGTATTACAAAGCATAGAAAGAAAGTTACAAGGACTTGAGATACTTTATAATACATCCTACAGCCGGCCATATATTGAAGGCCAGCTGGATACATAAGACTAGACAACTACAAAATCAAATGTAGAGTCAAAAGATAGATTGTCTTTTGACTAGTGACTATGACATGCCATAGCTCACATCCTAATATATTACAAAAAGGATAAAAGTACATAAAGTAGAAAGCTCAGACTCAAGACCTCAATGTACAGTTACCAAAAGCATGAACCTTTTCACCAACTCATGTAAGTTGACTAAACAGAGTTGCAGCGGAAGATGGTTCAGCTTTTATGGTAAAGTACATCAGATAAAAGCATGTATCTAAAAGTCTTCGGAAGAAATCTGTCTTCACTCTTTGGCTTCAGAAAACTTTGTCTTTGAAGCTTCGGAAGACTTTACTTTTGGCTTCGGAAGATTTTACACTTAGAATATTTTCTAGTGCATTGTGTAAAAACTTCCGAAGCATTTCTACTTCTGTTCTTCAGTGCATGCATGCAGAAAGACTTTGGATGTTTTGGCTGCATCAGACTTATAGGAATCCTTACAATATACGACCATGTTCCGCCGACTTGACTTCAACCGTAAACGGGAGGCGGAGCCGGTGTCATCTTCACCACCAGCCAACCTAGATCTACCTCAAGGGGAGACGGAACACCAGTTCTCTACACTGTTGGTGGTAGAATCATATCCCATGACTCTCCCTCAACCATAAACGGGAGTGAAGCCGGCCTCGTCTCCGTTAATGCCATCGCAACCCACACAAACCACCACGGTGACTAGACCAGCCACCACAACCATCGCAACCGGCAAAATTATGAAAAACAAAAACCTGGTACAATCCATATAAAAGGGGAATGGACATGCACAAAGGAGTTGCTTAAAATACAAACTATCACAAATCACCATCGTGACTACAACGGCCACAGGGCCATTGCCACCTAAAAATCACACACAGAAGCTCTGTGTAGAAGGAAGAACAAAAGCCTATAAAAACTCTTATAAAAGAGAAACAAACCAACATATGAGAGCTGTACAAAACGTAAAGAACAATGTACATCATTCCACCGCCACCACAACCATCATCAAACCACCATTTTTTTAATCCACTCTCTATGTCTTTATCTTTATGATGGAGAGGATGGGTTTATCAAAAGAAGCACATGTCCCAATGTAACATGATGACCGTACATGTCAATTGAACGACCCTGATTTCACATTTTACTATTCTTCACCTTGGTTTTTTCTAAATGTAGGATAATTATCTAAACAAATTTAATAAATTATTTATTAAATTTTAACAAATATTATCCAAAAAGTTACAAAACAAGGAAAATGTATTAGAAAAATTTGGAAAATAAAAAAAGTTAAAAGAAACTAATTGTAACGAGGAAAATGTATTAATTTAGAATAGTTAAGAAATACGAACATAAAGATAAAAGAAAATAATTGTATGGTAACAAAGAAATAAAACAAAAGAAAATTTAATTAATAAAAGATAAAAAAGAAAATGTTTATATTATACACCTTGGTATAATAAGAAGACCCAATATAGTCTGTTCATATCAGAATGGATTAAAATATTAAATTTAAGTAAACAATAACCAATTAAACTAGCTTTTAACTTCGCGAGTTGCTATTGTATTTTTTATACCTAAGATTTAAAGTATAATGTAAGAAATAAAAGTTGTAAAAAAGCCTAGAATTACGAAAGAAAACGTAGAATGATATCTCCTAGACTCATTTTTGAGTGGGGTGCCACAACTAAACTGCCCTATAATGGCAAAAGCTTCCTTTCTAATTGCATCTGCTAAGAATAAATATAAGAATTAATATAAGCTATAGTCAATGTGTGAAAAATAAAAATATAAAAAACTTATATGATCAACCATCGACTTTGCTAGTTGAAGTATATTATAAATTTCATCAGCATTCTAATATAATGAACTTTAGTTATAATTTCTAAGTGACATTTCTTGTATCTTGATTTCATATTCATGTACTTTTGAAATTCTTCTCGCATGTCCAATGGTTTGTTGTTAGTTTTGGTTTTATTCCTAGTGTCCTTGGTTGGGAGCACATCCTCCACATTACAACTTTTTATATGTATGTGTGCTGAGATATAACTTTGGAAGAAATGAATTATTTTATTAATGTTTAAAGATATCATAGTTATAATAAAAAATTTATATTCTTGTTAAATAGAGGTGGTTATGATTTTACTAGTAGGATTGTGTTTTAAATGTGGAGCAAAGGAAAGGTATCTACATTTACGAGCGTAAAAGAAGTCTATTTACAAACTAAAACCCGATTATCCTTTAAACTTGACATAAGTATGCATGATGAAACCCGATTGTCCATTAAACTTGACTTAATATACTTAAACTAATTATTTGATATGATATTCATGATGATTTTCCGTCTAAAAACCCAAGGACCCGACCTGAGTAACCTAGAAAACTGTTCAAACAATCAATATTACACCCTGGATCTTTATAAAATAAAATAAATCAAGAGAAATTAAGAAAACTTTTAAACTAAATTTAAGCCCTTACTTAGTTAATTAGTTAGTTAAAATCTATGGTGTTCATTTCTTTAAATATAAAGTATAGATTTATACTTGGATGAGATCATCTCTAACATTATTTAAACCATAGATCTTAACCAACTAAGGACTTAAATTTAGTTTAAGAGTTCTTTTAATTTCTTTTATTTACATTTGAACCCGTCCCCCCATACATATATGTATATAGATGTACATATACACACTCATATGTACACATAGGAGATAAATCAAATGAATATCATGTTTATAATTAAAAACCATGAAAACCACCTTTGGCCAATCATATAATCTACAAATAATTATTTTTAATTGTTTAAAGTGTAATTTATTAAATTTCAACTTAGGTCACTATATATTATTAAATTTCATTCAAGGATATAGATGATGACGGAACGAGTTACATATAAGTAACTTGTATGCGTTACATGTGTGTAACCCATAGTTGTACAAATGGTAACATGTAGTTACATATACGTTACATATGATTTTCTTATTTTTAGTTATAACATGGTTTCCTCCCCACCCCACATGTATACAGATACACACACACGTACACACATACACACACACACACACACACACACACAGACACATACAACACACACACACACATATATATATATATAGATATATATATATATAATACATACATACATACATATATACATATATATTTACATACATATATCTACATACATATATATATACATACATATACATATACATATAATATATATATATAATATATATATTAGATATATATATATACATATAGATATATACACACACACACACATATATAGAACAACACACACACACGTCTATATATATATATATTATATAGAATATATAGATATATATATCATATATATAGACACGTATATATATATATACATATATAAGATATATATACACACATATATCTACACACATATATATACCTATATATTATATATATATCTAGATTCTATATATCTATATATATATATAATATATCTAGATCTATATATATATATACATATACACACACACACACCACCATATATATATATATATCTATATATATCTATATATATATTATATATATGTTTGTGTTGTTGTGTGTATATATATATATATGTATATATATATACATATATTATATACTTACATATATATACTTATATATATATATACTTATATCTATATCTATAGATACTAGATATACATATATCTATATATATCTGGGTAATATATATACTAACAAGATAGCTCTATATATAGGGTATCTATCGCTCTCGATCTCTAATAAGATCTCCTCTCTCTCTCTCTCTATATCTATCTCTCTCTCTCCTTCTCTGATATATCTCTCTCGATCTATAATCATATATCTATATCTCTTCTCCTCTACTCTCGCTCCCTCCCTACCTCTCTCTCTCCCTCTCCGGCTCAGCTCTCTCTCTCTCTATCTCTATCTCTCTCTCTCTCTCTATTCTCCTCTCTGTCTCTATCCACCCTCTCTCTCATCTGTCTGTTTGTCTATCTCTTCCGCCTATCTCTCTCTCTCTCTCTCTTCTCTCTCCTCTCTCTCTCTCTCTCTCTCTCATCTATCGGATATCTCTCTCTCTCTCTCGCTCTTCTCTCTCTCTCTCTCTCTCTCTCTCTATCTCTCTCTCTCTCTCTCTCTCTCTCTCTCTCTACTCTCTCTCTCTCTCCCTCTCTCATGTCTCTCTCTTCTCTCTCTCTCTCTATCTCTCTCTATCCCTCTCTCTCTCTCCTCTCTCTCTCTCCCTATCTATCCATATCTCTATCTGCCTCTCTATCTCTCTATCCTATATCTATCTATAATAATACATCTATATAGATATCTATGCATATTATAATGTATTATATATATATATATATATCTCTATATATATATAATACCATATTATATAGATATATATATATACTACATAGATATACATATATCTATGTATATATCTACATCTATGTCTATATATATATCTATATATATCTATATATATATATATATATATATATCTATATATATATATATATATATGTGTGTGTGTGTGGTGTGTGTGTGTGTGTATGTGTGTGTGTTATGTTTTTAAAGGTCAAGAAAGACAGTAACAATTATATTTCATTTTACACGTTTTTGTAAGATTACTTGGTAACATATCCCAAATTGAACTAATATCTGCTTAGTCAATAATGTTAATTTTTTAGTTCCATTTGGTTAAAGAAATTTTAAGACAAATTTCCAATATAGTTGAAGAAAAAATGTTTATGGCTTGTTTTACTATATTTGCATGGAGAACCTATTATAGGTTTGGAAACTGATTCATCTTCAAACTTGAAAAGTTAATGGAGCCTCATCCATCAGTGGTGGCGACAAAGTTACTTGAAAGAAGGAAATTTGTTGACTGCGGGAAGCAATTCAACATGATTGCTTGCTCTTGGTTACAATTCATGATTCATGACTGGATTGATCATATGGAGGATGCCCATCAGGTCACCTAACTTGTTAAATTTAACTAGGGTTGTAAATCCACATCCGACCATGCTAGCTCATGTTGTTGATTGTAGGTTGAAATTGTTGCTCCGGTTGAGTGGCTGAGCAGTGTCCATTGAAGTCATTTAAGTCTCTACAAGAGCAAACATGTCTCTACATCATCACTTCACTTCAAACCAAAACGGGTTTTCTTAATTTGAGAACACCATGGTGGTATGTTAAGTTGCTAGCTAGGTACAATATTAAAATTGCATTAATCGATCTGATCGATTTGAGCAGGGATGGAAGTGCTATATACGGAAATAATGAAGCTGGCATGCGCAAGGTAAGAGTCTATAAAGATGGAAAGTTGAAAGTTTCAAAAGATGGACTTCTTGAACATGATGAGAAAGGGATTCCTATATCAGGAGATGTTAGAAATTGTTGGGCAGGTTTCTCCCTCTTACAGGCTTTATTTGCCAAAGAGCACAATGTTATTTGTGACATGCTTAAGGTAAGTTTACCCCTCTTGACAACAATACAATAATGATCGTTTAATGATACTTTTAGTTCTCTATGCAAGTTACAACCCAATTCATCTTCTATATAATTTTTGTATTTTGATATAGTATAATATTATGTTTTTCCAATAATTTTCTAACGATACTCATCTAAAAGAGATCTAAATTCACTTTAATAACATAAATTTTACTCAATACTAAAATCCATCAATATAGTGTGTGTTTAGATATAAAGAGACCGAAAAGCCTAGGTCTTTTAATAAGTTTTTTTAGTTGATACTTTTAGTTCTCTATACAAATTACAACCCAATTCATCTTCTAAATAATTTTTGTTATTTTGATATAGTATAATATTATGTTTTCTTTAATTATCTCTAATAATACTCAGATCTAAATTCACTTTTATAACATAAATTTTACTCAATACAAAAATCCATCAAATATAGTGTGTGCGTTAGATATAAGGACACCGAAAAATGCCTAGGTCTTTTAATAAATTTTTTTTATTGGATAAAAAGTAAACGATCGGTGTGTTTAGATTTTAGAAAGAAATATATTACATGTCATAATTATTAAGGATATAAGTTATATGTTAAATGAAAATTATATTGAATCCAATAAAATAACATAAATGAAGAACCAAACTACTTAAGTTTTTTTCAGTAAAAAGATTTAGGCCAGCCGATGAAGAACCAAACTGCTTAAACTTTTCCTCTTAAGCATTAAATCCAAAGCAATTGGTTTTTTTACCTACTAAATTTCAGCGCTTAACATCAAAATCAAATCATTTAAATCTTTTACCTAAATTGTAATGTCACATGTAATAAGATCAAAGTAATAAACTTTCTTACCTTTTTCCAAACAACAATCTATTTGACTCTTAAATATTACACCATCTACGAAGGATTTGAACATATGATTTTAAGATACATGCATTGAAATTATTTATTTAAAAGTTAATAATATAATACCTTATTTAATTAGTGTACAAACAACCAATGACTCAGTTTAAACATTTTCAAATATTGTCTTATTAATTTTAACGTATTTTTCAAACAATATCTATAAATAATCAATTTATAAGTTGTCTGATACTAAAATAATTTTTTCAGTTAGTTTTAAATTTGAATTCAAAGATTTGTGCTTCTTAACCGTTCCTTTTTACAATGACATGAGTTTTTCTTACGTTTTGAATAAATCATTATGACATGTTTGTTTATAAGTGTTTCTATATGTAAAATCGAGTTTTGTTTACGTACTTAACCATGCCTAAAACTCGCAGCAACGCATGCGGGTTAACTTATTTCTACGTATGCTTGCGTAAACACAATAATTAATATTGAGCATATTTCATTATTCTTCTTCAACTTTTTACGTATAATATTTTTGTGTAAAATTTTAAATATACAATTTACTTATTTTTACATGCCATCAACACACAAACGTGAAGTCGTCAAAGATGTTTGAGGTTTCTCTATAGATTTTTTTGTTGTTCTCTTACAAGGTTTAAAATGTGATGTTTTATAAACGTTTCGGTAGCTACAAAATGCAAAGATTTACTTTATCATGGTTTTTTCTACATGTGTTTTTTCTACAAAATGCAACATAGTTATATTTATCAACGTTTCGGCATGTGTTTTTTCTACATTGTGGATACTAATGCCATTAAAATTAAGTTTTAAAAATTTTAACACCACTACTACAATGCACAATTATCACCCGTAGAGCTAAGCATTCAAGGGCAATTTATAAGGTCTTCATGCATGGATACAATACTTTCAAACATACATTTTTTTTAATTTTTAAGTTATTTTTTAACAAACCATAACTCGTAAAGATTGACTTAACCCCCCACAAACGGCGGTTTTTAACAATGTTTTGTCATTTGGTAATCTGACTTTTAATATACCATCTTTTTGTTTACGATTTGACTTTAACACGATGCTTAACCCGATAAGAAACTATTCATATGTTCTGCATCGTCTATCCTCCTATGACGTTTGCTTTTTTTTCTTTTTATAAACAAATATCGTTTTGGATAAATTTTCTCAGTAGCTACAAAATGCAAAGATTACTTTATCATACCTAACGCACAAGCTTTTAAAAAAGTGTTGACTATTTAATATTTAATTTTTTTAAAGTCTCATTGGTAGTGTACTTTTGATATCTAAAACATCACCTAACTCTTTAATGAAGTATGCATACACGTTGCTTTACCCGCTCTCAATTGACGCCGACATAATTTTTTAACAAAACTAATAATGCAGTTAAAACTTTTAGTGTGCTATAACGTGTAGAAGATATGGGTTGATGTACCGCATTGAGAGGGTTCTTTATAATGTTTTATCTTTTGTGTATTCGTTTTGTTAGTTACCATCGCTCCATATATGCGTTGATATTTAAAACAAAGCTTAATCTCGTAACTAGATACACATGTGTCCAAAAATACTAGTTTTGTATATTAACTAGTAAATTTCTTAGGGCGGTTAAAATTTTTACTTATCGTAATATTAGGATTAATCATACTCAAGTAGCGTCTTAAGCATATAGTGTTAATAACTTAATGTAAGGAATACTGGAATAGTCACCTTTACTTATTTCTAAGTTTGCCATGAGATATATCGGATTAGTATCCTCAGCCACTTTAAAGGTTGAGATATGTTTTGTTTAGAAAGAGATGGAGAGAGAGGGGTGTTTGAGATGGAGCTAGCTGTTAAGAAGCAGTGGTGGGTAAGAATGAATTTTTATTTTTTTGTTTTAGTTAAAAAAATAAATTAAAAAGTTAGTACAAACGAGAAGATAATGATTTTTGTTTACTTAGATGAAGATTACACGTGGGTATGGTGTGGATTAAGAAGTGCAAGGGTCGAAAAACAATAAACTAGGTACTTGTAATGCTTTGCTTGATGCAAATCGTAGTTTGAGATAATATATGCTTTTTGCATTTTTTACTAGCTATGTGAAATGAGATGACTGTCTTGATAAAAGTATATTATAGTAAAAAGGCCCAAAATTAAATTATGACTTGTAACACAAGTAATGATCCAAGTGTGACCATTTCCTGCAGGAGCATAATCCAGAATTCGATGACGAGAAACTCTACCAACATGCAAGATTGGTAACTTCAGCCATCATTGCAAAGATCCACACAATTGATTGGACTGTTGAACTTTTGAAGACCGATACCGTATTAGCAGCAATGAGAATCAATTGGTAAACACGAATTTGTTCATACCTATTGCATAACTGATTCAAAATAGACAAGCAAAAAAGATTGTACAAAAGTTTAATTTAGAAGAGACTACTCCTCACTCTCTAATATTATTAAGAGTTAATTTTTATTTTTTTCCTTGAGATTTGACAAAAGTAATAATTTTCCTTCAAAAAATTAGAAATATCAATTTACCTTAAAAAGTTTCATAAATTGTTTCAATTTCAATCCAAAAGCTTCACAATTTTGGATTTACGTTGAACCAATTAATAACACTTTTGAACTGAAATTGAAACATTTATGAAATTTTTTGAGGTAAATTGATATTTATAATCTTTTGGATGAAATTAGTTATTTTTGTCAAACATCAGGGAGCAAAACCGAAGTTAACTCTATTATTAATAAACCACAAATTTTACACAATAATACAATACCACATACTATCTTTGAAAACTATTTTCCTTATTTTTAGTCCTTACCATGAATACCATACAATCATAAATTGTGCATATCATCATTCATGCTAACGTTGTTTCTTTATCCTTGTACTGTGTAAAGTAAATCTCATCTTTTCCATGTACTGTGGTTATTAATGTACAAAGTGTGATCTTTGCATTTGTAACACTTAATGTGACTCTAATCCTTTGGAACTAATAAATTCATGACATTTCTTGGACCCCTGCGCTTCCCTAGGCCACGTCTGAATTCATCTTGATTTGAACTCTTACTGCCATAATGTTCACTCCTATGCTTTTCTTCTTTTCTTTTATTTAATATTCAAAAAACGTCAATCTCCCATGAGTATCCTCTTCATTGTTGGGTCCTTTAATACGTTCTTCATGCGATGTAACCCTCCAACAAATCTAAAACATTGTTCCATTGTGGTCACAATTCAATAAAAAGACTTCCGTATTGACTCGAGTAACCTTCTCACCAATAAGTTTTGTTCATATTATGATCCACAAGACTCATAGGCTTTGAATTAGCTCATTTAGTACTTGGAAAGTCATCAACAGAGTCACCCTTGTTCATGTTTCTCAGTGCTTGAAGTCTAGACGTTCTTACCCAATTCACCTATAAACCTTGTTCTCAACCTACATCCTTCACCTTATTTGCTTCTGCAAGTTTCCATCTATAATACAAGGTCTTTGGTACCTTGTGTTGGTTTTCACAAGCATCCATAATCGTGTTAACATTGACAATTGGCACCAGGTAGTTTGTTTAAGTCAAAATCGGACACTAAGAGGACATGCTTTGTTCATCCTATTTTAAACAAATTCTATTCTCATGACCGAACCTGAGTTTCTTTCTCGTCATAGAACCTCTTTTCTTGACCATTAATGACAAAATTAGGACTACTTGTTTCTTCTGTCTTTCCTCCGACCCCTAAATGTGGCGAGATTCAAAGCCACATGCTTAAGGAATCCTTTTTGTTAACTTCTTTTGCACATCTGGTCGAAATTCAAACACTAAAAGAGCAAACCAACTTTCATTTTTGTTCTTATTCAGGGCAAAGAAGGAATCTGATCTAGGTACATGGTCAATTGCCAATTAGTCCTAGATCAACTGGTTTAGGAGAAAACACTCTATGACTTTCCAAAATGGAGGTCATGGGTTGAAGTCTCACTTGGTGTAATATACTTCAAGTGGGCCAAGTGTTTTATCAAAGTGTGCTTTAAGGCGGTGGGTTTCCCTTGGGATGGTGCGCGAGCCTGGTCATCAACGCTGTCTGTGTTCGCGGGCATGGGTGGGATTTCGCCAATGGGTTTTCCTGGGTGACCGGGTATAAAAATTATTTGTTGGCCGTTCAAAAAAAAAGGCACGTGGTCGATTAAGGATTGAAGCTGTTATCGGGACACTCAAGTAGTGATCAAAATTAAATTACAACCATGCTTAAAATTAGAGTTCTAATTATTCGATGCTTCCACGTTCTTTGGTCTTCAAATGTATTCTAATCAAATTGTTGACAACGTTAATTCCTAATAGACAAGAAAGAAATATCGGATAGTTTGTTCTAGAACTCCTCCCAAATCTTAATAAACCATAAATTTTACACATCATTTACAATATACTAACACTCCTATCTATATAAACAAATACTTTAATGACTAAGTCTCCTGATCATATCTTTGTAAGCTATTTTCTTTATTTTAATCCTTACCATATACTGAAATAAACTAAGTGAAAGACACCATACAAAAACCTAATAATAACAAACATAAACAATTTGTTGAGAAATTGATTCAAATAAACTAGATGATCTGAAAATTGTGAAAAACACTTTCAGATTGAAACTATTTAGGGTTCTATCCAAACTTTTGATCGGATAAAACTCAGATTTTTAAGAACCATATAGGAATTGATGAGAGAGTTTCTTGAACCAGAAAAGAGAAAAGTGTCGATCATATTTCAAATTCGCATTTTTATAGGGATGGGGTTAACAGCCGAATGCAATTTTCATGTTTAAATTCCCAAGTTTCACATGTGATACTTCGAGAAAATCAAATTTTAATGTGTTTTTATAATAAAAATATTCCAAGCAGACCTGACATCTCGACCCTAGCCGGGGGCTCTGCCCTTGGACCCCACTTTATGGGCCCCCGCCAAGGGGGCGTTGCCCTCTTGGAACCCCTATTTTTAAGGGCTTCGCCCCTAAGAAGGTACTAATATAGAATATCACAATAAACTCAAAAAAGTGTGTACTCCGCAACTCCTGACTTGTTTAATGGATATCATGATCACATTGATCGATTAGTAGTACAATTACACTAAAATATATAATACAATTTACAACTTAAACCACTCCAAAGTGGGGCAAATCAACACTTATATGTAACTCATTTGACTTGTGATCATAAACATGATTAGAACCATCGTTCACTCCTTAATAATTGTTTGCGCATATCATACTTCACACTAATGTCAGTTCTTCATCCTCGTATGGTACAACTTAATCTATTCTTTTCCCCATGCTCCGGACATTCATTTATTAAAGGTCTGAGTTGCACTTGTAAAACCTTATGTGGTTCTTATCCTATCAGAACCAATCATCGTCTTAACCTCTCTAGAGCTGGCAACCTCCACCTCGATCATTTGTAAATCATCATGATTTAAACTATTATCGCCAAAACATTCACGCCAATGTTTTTTCATCTTTTACTTTTCATTAGATTTAGAAAACATCTGTCATGAGTATCTTTTTTTGTTAGGTCCTTTAACATGTTGTTGACAAGCTTTAAACCTTCTAATAGTCTCATCGAATGATATTGTATCTAATTCAAAATAATGTTCTATTGAGTCCATGATTTGATTTAAAAGAATGACTTAGATATTGAATTGACCAACCTTCTTAGCAAGACTTTTTCTATAAATTTTTTTATATCCAAGACTACTTTTTATGCTTGCAAGTCATCAACTAAGTCACTCTCCATCATGTTACGCCTTCAAGTTCTTTGCTCACTGTTTGAAACCTAGTCCCTCATACCCAACCCTCTACGAGAAACCTCATTTTCAATCCATCCCATACATTCTTTGTTTCGTTATAATACGAAATGCAATAATAGATCTCTAAACAACTCTTTGGGTATAGCTTGAAATAAAAATTAATAGCCATCTTATCAACGGTGGTAGTCAAGTAGTAATCAAAATTGGACCATGACCATTATTGATTGATTATTTGATATTTCCACATAGTTTGATCTTTAGTGGTGCTCTGACACTAACTGCTTGAGCTGTTGATTTAAAATAAAAATATAATAAAAATCGCATATAGTTTTGTTATAAGACTACTCATGAATCTTTAATATAATTCATAAACCAAAAATTTTACACACTAATCACAATTTTTTATGACTTCTATTCATATAAAACAAATACCTAAATGATCAAGACAACTAATCCCATCGTTATAAACTATGTTCCTTATTTCAATTCTTACCATGTACAAATTAACAATAATTTTAAGACACTATATCAGTAGCTAAGAATAAAAAAACCTAAACAACCAAAGTCGATCTAGTCAGACTAGACCCACCAAAACATTATCTCGTGACCCATTTTACATGTGACCATAAACACCACTTGAACCATCAAAATGCCTATACCTTTGCTTGTTTAAACGTTATTGTTTATTATAGCTATAGATAGAAAAGATTAAGGGATAATTGCAGGTACGGTATGCTTGGGAAGAAAGTGAAGGATATGTTTGGAAACATATTAGGACCTGAACTAAGTGGATTAGTTGGTTTGAAAAAGCCCCAAGATCATGGAGTCCCTTATTCTTTAACGGAGGAGTTCGTAAGCGTCTACAGAATGCACTCAACCCTGCCAGAGAAAATAATTCTTCAGGACATCGATTCTATACGTAAATCCAGTCCACCAGTTCAACAAAAGTAGTTTTCTTAATTTGTTATATTATTTGATGAAATCATGAAATACACATTTTAACCGATCGAAATATCTTATGATCTATACGTACATAGTGTGGATATGAAGGATATGATAGGAAAAGAAGGAGAGAAAAGGCTATCTGAAATTGGTATGGAGAAGATGCTAGTGTCCATGGGCCACCAACCTTGTGGAGCTGTGACTTTGCGAAACTATCCGTTGTGGATGAGAAACCTTGTTTCTCATGATATTGATGGTGAAGAGAGAGAGGATCCCGTGGACATGGCTTCCATGGAAAGTATGTAGTTAGCTTAACTATACGTATTTATACATGATGATATTAATTAGTATAAAATGCATGCATGTTCACAAATTAAGTTCATTAATCAGTTTACAGAGATAGAGAAAGGAAGGTTCCACGATATAATGAGTTTAGGCGCAACTTGCTAATGATTCCCATAAGCAGATGGAGTGATCTGACTAATGATGAGGAGACCATTGAGGCGCTTAATGAAGTATACGGAAACGATGTGGAGATGCTTGATCTACTTGTAGGAATACATGCTGAGAAAAAGATTAAAGGTTTCGCCATTTGTGAGACTTCTTTTTTCATATTTGTGCTAATTGCTTCAAGGTAATATTTATTATATATATCCTCTTAGTTTTGTTACTGGCTTATACATAATATATATTTTTCTTGCTAAATATATATCTACCGATCAAATGCATGCATGATGGTAGGAGGCTTGAAGCAGACCGCTTTTTTACGACAAATTTTAACTCACAAACATACACATCGGAAGGGCTACATTGGATTAACAAAACAGAAAGTCTGAAAGACGTCATCGACCGGCATTTTCCTGAGATGTCAAAGACTTGGATGAGATGTTCTAGTGCATTTTCTGTGTGGGATTCGGATCCAAACACTCCTAACTATGCACCTTTGTATTTGCGATGTCCTAAATCTTAACCTACGCCTAAATTAGTAATTTATATGCTTGGTTGGTATAAACAATAAAACTTATGCTTTTTCCTTTTAGTTTTTAGTTCTACAACTAGAAAGAATCATTTATTATACTACTATTAAAGGGGGAATATTATATCCCGATTAAAGTAACTAATATACAATATTACTTGAATTTTACGCTCGGGCTCTATTTTGTAGAACTATAATAATAGCTTAAAAGAACTTGAGCATGACATGTTTTTAAAAAGATCACATTAAAATTATATATAAAACTTTGGAATTAGAAAAAATAAACATAATAGAAAAGGTGTAAAAATTTTAAGTAGCATAAATTAAATATAAAAAAATTAAGTTGAGAATGATAAATAAATATAACTAGTTAGTAACCTACACACATTTCGCAGCGGGTGTAAAACAGTCATGACACTGTACAATGGTACAAATCTGAAGAGAAACTTAGAAAATATTGTGTCTAAAAATTTTAAAAGGGTAGTGACCAGATTGTAACGCAGAGAGACAACAAAGGTGGTTGTACAATCACCATTGCCACCGTCGCTGCTGGCTCCACTTCAACCTAAATGGGAGGTGGAACAATAACTGATGTAGGTCGTGATTATATGCTTATATTAAGTCGAGTTTGTTTGGTTATGGAGTTGTTTTCTTTTATCATAAAAGTATAAAATTGTAGGTTATACGTTTGAGCTAATTTCATTAATGTGTGTAGTATGTGTTTTTTATTTGCACAAACACGGGTGGTCTTTAGCAGATCTGGTAGTGGTCAGTCTTCTATTCTAGTTTAGTCGAGTCTTCTTGCTTGGCTCAATGGTATATAAATCTAGCCCAACTAGTATGGCAACCAACCTTTTTCTATAAACCATAAGTGACTAATGCTAGGCTAAATGAGTAAACCATTATGAGGCTTCCAAAATCACAAAAATGCACATGAACCCATAATTTAATACATTGATAATAATCAAGTAATTCACTCCATTCTATCCTTGTTAGAATTTCTAGCTATACATGTATATATCAGTCCAATGTTTCAAGTGCACAATAAAACCCAAAAAACTGGTCACAAACAAAGATTTTCACCAATAAGAGACTGTAACAATAGCACAACAACAGTAAGCATAGAGTAAAAATATAATTGTATGGTTTCATGACTCAAATATTGATAGTGTAACACCCCGGAAATTTAAAGAAAAGAAGAATAAAAGGAAGAAATGCAATTTAACCCAAGTTGAGAGTTTAAAGGTGTAAAAAAGGACAAAATAATATTATATTTAGTACAAAAGTAGGAATGGACGCCCACTCTTGTGTTCCATCACCTTCTTGCATATGGTTTCTAAAGAGAGAAGAAGCTGAATTTTGAAGTTTTTGAGAGAAGAAGAAAGTGCAGATTCAAGGTTAGTTTGTGGTGATCTAAGTGGTTCTTGACTGATTTTCAGTCTCGGGTATGTGCTTATATGTTTCTATGTGTTTGTTTGTGTGTTTTTGATGGGTTTTAGGTGTTTGAACTCATTTGCATTCGGGTGTAAAGAAGTCATACACGAAAGTTGCAAGAGGTGAGTTCTAGATCCCCATTTTTACATGTGCTAACTTGTTTTGGGGCTGGAAATACATGCTAGAGCCAATAGCAGCCTGTTCTCGCCTATCGATATTCTTATTTTGTTGGGTGTGTGTACCCGTATGTATATATGGGTGTAATGTGGGTGGGTGTATGTTGGGAATGATTTTCGGGTTATGTTCATGATTATGGAATGTTTATGTTGTTTAGCATGTTAGCTAGGCTTGAACATGTTTAGATATGATTTGGGACTGAATTATGATGTTAGTTACAAGTTAGTTGTTCATGCCCCAAATAGTACCCATGCGCCTAGAAATGTGCCAAAACGCCTAAGTAGTTGCCCATGCGCCCAACCGCCCAAAAGCCCAACCGCCCAAACGCCCAAGTGCCCATGTGCCTAAGTCAGGCCATGCACCTGCATAGTGTCCATGCGCCTAGGATTTTTGCCCAGGCGGCTAAGTGTGTGCCCATGCGCCTGAGTGCCCATGCGCCCACTGCCCATGCGCCTAAGTTTCCCCAGACGCCTAAGTATTCCCATGCACATAAGGGCTCATACGTCCGTATAGTGTTCATGCGCCCAGAATTTCCCCATCCGCCTAAGTGTTCCATGCGCCTAAGTGTTCCATGCGCCTAAGAGGCCATGCGCCCACATAGTGGCCATGCGCCTGCATAGTTCCTATGCACCTAAAGACTTAGAATTAGTTCTGAAATTTTTGGGAAAAAGAAAGTTTTGGGCTATGACTTGGGATGTTCCCGGGGATGATGTATGATGTTCTATGATGATGTGTGATGATGTTATGTATGTTTTTATTTTGTTATCTTTATGTTCCCTATTACGTATTATTCCATGGCTTTACGTGGTATGATTATGATAATGAACATAAAGTATTATGTAATGATAAGCAGGAGTTAATGATAATGGAACGTGAAACGTAAAGAATGAATGAATGCATGCATGAATGAAAGGATGAATGAAAAGTCTTGCAAGCAAATGAAAGGAGGTGCAAAACTCTAAAATGTTGTTAGCTCAACTGTGTGTGGTTTAGCTAACCTATAAGATACACATTGTGTGTAGTCTTTGTGACTGACCAAACGTATGGGACCCTTGTCCCTTACCCCGGTACTGTGGTCAAGCCACCGGGCACAATGTATGGGAGTCTATTTATAGACTTCGGCCTAGTACCCACTTTATTCATGATGGTGGGGTGTAGCACATGGCATTGGTCTAGATGAAAGTGAAAGATAATGATGAATGATGATGAATGATAACGAATAACGTACGATGATGAAAGATGATGGAAGATAATAATGAATATTATCTATGTGTACGTATGATGTATGATCGCGAATAAAAGTAAGGAATGGTTTTAAATAAAAGTAAAGTATTAAATATTTTATAAAACTAGAACTCACTCAGCAACGCTGACTTTTATGTATTTTCCAGTTGGCAGGTAATGGTTGCTGAGGATGGCACGAGTGTAGCTACTTGTAAAGTTTTGGATGGCATCCATTTTATGTTAAATGATGTTTTTGCGTCGTAATGCAAACAAATGATATTTTGTAATGATTAACAATGTTGTATTATTTTGCAAAAGCAATTATTGATATAGGAAATGGTTGTTAAGTTATTCCACTGCAAGTTTTTATAATGTAAATGTATGTTTTATATTTTATGTGAGATGATTGTCCAACTGTGAGTGTCCCGGGAATGGGGCCTTACAAGTTGGTATCAGAGCCAAAGTTTAAGAGAAATGGGTAAATATTTCCAAAACCCTAAACTTAAACTGAGAATGGGACAAAATGGAAGGATGCCAGTCAGAGTAGCTACGTGCCATTAGGTATTTTCTTTAATGTTAACCGGTATTATGTGCACATGTTATTTGATTTATGTGCCTTTAGTAGATTTAGATACTGATGTAGTCAGGATAAGAAATGCTTGGGGTATGAAGAGTAAAGTAAGTGGTTAATCACAACTGGCCATTATAATTAGGGACTTACTATACTTGACATAAACTAAGCTATTACCTTGAATGACCGTGTTGGTGTTTGAATCTTATAGTGTGTTTAGAGGATGGCTGGAGGTATATCTTCAAAGGCTTCGCGAGGTGGAGGCCGTGGTGGATGTGGTGCTGGACCACAGGTCACGAGAGGTAAGGCTAAGGCTCCTGAGATGGCTCATGAAGAGTCCGAGACCCATCATCCGGAAGGTGGGGATGAGAGTGCCAATCTGAGGGCCTTAGTGAAGGAGGCTATTGTTGAGGAGGTTCACCAGGTCATGCAGACGATCCTGCCATCTGTGGTGGCCGAAGTGAATAAAGCTGCGAGACAAGGTGAGAGGAAGGAAAGGAGGAAGCCCTCGGGGGAAAGGGAGCAACCAGAGACTGAGACGGTTGTCTCTAGTGATGAGGAGGAGGAAGAAGAGCCTGTGCAGGAGACAACATGAGGCTGTAATTATGGGGCATTCCAGAGATGCAAGCCCCCTACCGTTGATGGTAACGGTACCGCTGCTGTTGCTCACTGGTGGGTGTGGGAAATGGAAGCTGTGTTGGATATCAGCGAGTGTAGAGAGGATCAGAAGGTGAAGTTCGCTACCCACTCATTCATGGACTCGGCTCTGTGTTGGTGGGACAATATTGTCTAGGCTGAGGGTAGTATGGCAATCAAAAGGATGGGGTGGGGCGAGCTGAAAAAGTTGGTGATTGAGGAGTTCTGTCCTCAGAGGGAACATGATAAGGTTAAGAGGGAGTTCCTGTAGCTGGAGGCGGGAACCATGACACACTAGCAATACACCACTAAGTTCAACGAGATGGCAAGGCTGGTGCCAGATTAGGTGACACCTATGTCACGAAAGATTAAGCGTTAGATTCAAGGGTTTCCAGCAGACATTCGCAGGCACATGATCGCCTCCCGGCCTAGTACGTTCAGATCGGTGGTTGATTTGGTGGGAAGGCTATACGATGAGAGGGAGGTGGCAGTGGTTGAGGTGAACAAGAAAAGCGGTGATAACTGAAACTGGAATGGGAAGCGGTTTGGACGTGGAGGTGCCGCTCCAAACAACAAGGTTGCCAGGGTGGATGACCGGCGTGTTGCCACATCCAGTGGAGAGACAAAGAGATGTGGTAAGTGTGGGAAGGGGCATACGGGGGAGTGTAGATGGGGATCAAATGTCTGCTTCAAGTGTGGGAGGATAGGACATGTGGCCAGGAATTATGGGATGGCGAGGTGTTTTAACTGTGGCGAAGAGGGTCACATGGGCCGAGAATGCAAGAAGCTAAGGGCTGAGAGTTCTGGAGCGAAGAAGATGGCCGGAACCGAAGAGTAAAAAGCAAGCGCCAAAGCTTTCACGATGAACAGAGAGGAGGCTAGGACGGACCCCGATGTCGTGTCAGGTACGTTTTTGGTAAATCAAACTCTTGCTTCTGTGTTATTTGATCAGGTGCTAATAGGAGTTTCATTTCTGCTTCTTTCTGTGCTAATTTGCCTGTTAGTAGTAAAAGCATTGATGAGCCCTTCGATGTAGAAACTACCATAGGTAAGTCTACCAGGATTTCTGATATGATAGAAGGTTGTGATAGAACTAGGAGGTCATAAGTTTCCTGCTAGAGTGTTTGTGATGACCTTAGGCGGGTTTGATGTAGTCCTAGGAATGGACTGGTTAGTGGCCTATGAGGCAAATATTGTGTGCCGCCAGAAGATGATCCGATTGACAGCGCCTAACGGGAGTTCGGTGACGATTTACAGTGATCGAGTTACTACGATTTCGAAGGTGATTTCGATGATGGTGGCGGGGAGGTGTATGAGGCGTGGATGTAGTGCCTACCTAGCCTACGTGAAGGATGCGGAAACGCCAACGCCACAACTGTCTGATGTACCGGTTGTTCGTGATTTCTCGGACGTGTTCCTAGAAGATTTACCAGGTGTGCCACCAGACCGCAAGATCGAGTTTCAAATCGATCTGATACCAGGTACCCAACCTATTGCTAAGGCACCATATCGATTGGCTCCGTCCGATACAAAGGAACTGATGGAGCAATTGCAAGAATTGCTTGATAAGGGGTTTATCCGAGCGAGTATCTCTCTCCCTGGGGTGCTCCGGTCTTGTTTGTGAAGAACAAGGACGGTAGCATGAGGATGTGCATTGACTACCATGAGTTGAAAAAGTTGACAGTGAAGAAGCGGTATCCATTACCGAGGATTGATGACTTGTTTGATCAGCTCCAAGGTGCCAGTTGGTTCTCGAGGATAGATCTTCGATCTGGTTACCATTAATTGAAGGTAAAGGAACAAAATATTCCAAAACAGCCTTTCGCACGCGTTATGGACACTACGAGTTCCTTATTATGTCCTTTGGTTTAATAAACGCGCCAACTGCTTTTATGGACTTGGTGAATCGAGTGTATCGGCCAATGTTGGATTAATCAGTGATTGTGTTTATCGATGATATCCTGATTTATTCGAAGAGCGAGGAGGAGCATGCCGGTCATATTCGGGAGGTGTTGGAGACGCTTAGAAGGGAAAAGTTGTATGCTAAGTTCTCCAAGTGCACGTTCTAGTTGCGCGAAGTTCAGCTCTTGGGTCACGTGGTGAACCCCGAGGGGATTACGGTGGACACGACAAAGGTGGAGGCGATAATGCAATGGAAGTCTCCAAAGATGCCATCCTAGATGAGTAGTTTCTTGGGGTTGGCAGGCTATTATAGGAGATTCATTCAAGACTTCTCTAAGATAGCTTCCCCACTAACTAAGTTGACCCATAAGGATGTGAAGTTTGTATGGGGTCAAGAGCAAGAGAAGGCTTTTGAGACGCTAAAGGCAAGGCTGACGCAAGCTCCACTTTTGTCATTATCCGAAGGAAGCGAGGATTTGGTGGTCTATTCAGATGCTTCTTACTCGAAGTTGGGTTGCGTGTTGATGCAGCGAGGAAAGGTTATAGCCTACGCATCTCGACATTTGAAGGTTCATGAGGTTAATTACCCTACTCATGACTTGGAGTTAGCGGTTGTGGTCTTTGCGTTGAAGATATGGAGGCACTACTTGTATGGGACGAAGTGAACTATCTTTACCGACCACAAGAGCTTGAAGTACTTCTTCGAGTAGAAGGACTTGAACATGAGGTAGAGGCGATGGTTGGAACTTATAAAGGATTATGATTGTGAAATCCATTAACATTCGGGCAAGGCCAAAGTGGTGGCGGATGCCCTTAGCGGAAATGAGAGACCCGAGCCAATTCGAGTGAAAGCTTATCAATTGGTGATGACCTCTGATGTGATGAAGCAGGTCAAGGAATTTTAAGAGGAGGCGTTGAAGGCAGATCGCCTTAACTCCAAAAGGATGAGGGGTCTAGTCACGAAATTGGGTGAAAACACTCTCGGTGTTAGAACCTGAGTTGAGTTAATGTGGATTGCTCGTTATGGAGATTTACGTGGAAAGATCATGGATGAGGTTCATAAGACTCGATACTCCATTCATCCGGTGCTACGAAGATGTATCAAGACATGAAGAAAGATTATTGGTGGCCGGGTATGAAGTGCGATGTAGCGGAGTATGTGAGTAAGTGCCTTACTTGCTTGCAAGTGAAGGTGGAGCATGAAAAGCCATACGGGAGGATCCAACCTTTGATTATACCCGAGTGGAAGTGGGAGCACATCACCATGGACTTTATTACAAAGCTGCCATGTACCGCAAGAGGGTATGATGCTATATGGGTGGTCGTCGACCGTTTGACGAAGAGTGCTCACTTTCTACCGATCCGTGAAATGTATTACTTTGAAAGATTAGCAGATCTGTTCATCAAGGAAATTGTAACTTGTCATGGTGTGTAAGGCCCCATTCCAGGGCGCTCACAGTCGGTCATTCATCACACATAAAACATAAACATACATTTACATTTGCTAAAACATTGCAGCGGAATACTTAAAAACCATTTCATATATATAAATAATTGCTTTTGCAAAATAATACAACATTGTCGACCATTACAAAAAATATCATTTTTTGCATTACATCACAAAAACATCATCGTTATATAAAATGGATACCATCCCAAAAACTTGCTAAGTAGCTGCGCCCGTGCCATCCTCTACAATCATCACCTGCCAATTGGAAGATACATAAAAGTCACGTCGCTGAGTGAGTTCTAGTTTTATAAAATTATATATTACCTTCCTTTCATTAAAACATTTTCTTTACTATCACACGTAATCATACATCGCGTATACATCAAGGTAATATTTATTATCTTCCGTCATTGTTCATTTCGTACATATCGCACGTTTCGTACATTTCGCACTTTTATTATCTTTCACTTCTATCTAGATCCTGTCGTATGCTTAACCCCCCTCTTTGGGCACAAAGGCATATCATCTAGGGTTAAGTGACAAGGATCCCATATCGCACGTATGGAGCAGTCACCAAGACTCACTCCTCTGTGTGAACCCTTATGGGTCAGCCAAGATTGCACGCTGTAACATACAGTCGGGCTAACAACTCTCATTGAGCTGTAAACCCCTTACATTTGCTTGCAAGACTTTCATACATTCTTTTATTTTGTTCCTCTTTCATTATCTTAAATCTTTCGCTTCGTTAAGATAATACTTTACGTTCATTAACAAAATCACCTCACGTAAAGCAACAGAATAATACGTATAAGGAACATAAAGAAAACATAACATATACATACATAAAATCATCACACATCATCATATAATCATCACACATCATCATATAATCATCACACATCATCCAGTCACATACACATACCCATACATAACAAGTACAAGTCATCATAGAACATAACCGACCCTTCGTGGGACAACAGGGCTTCGGGGGCGGCAGCCCCTGACAACGGGGTCCTAGGGGCGGCAACCCCTAGTGGGGTCCAAGGGGCAACGACTTTTGTTATAGAAAAATCGATCTTCCTGTTAAAACCTCTTAAAATCTTGGTCATTTAAAATGTATATTTGGTATGCATTTCCAGCCCCAAACGAGTTTAAAACCTTTAAAATAGGGTATCTAGAACTCACCTGGACCAATGAGTAGCTTCTCAATCAAGCTTTCTAAGCAAGGGTCACACTACGCAGCCTGTAGATAAGTTAACACTCAAAGGGGTTAACTTCTGCCTATTTTCGCTGCTAATTTCGCTGCAAGATCAGCAGATTCGCTGCTAGTTTCACCAGCAGTTTTGCTGCCACCTTCGCTAACAGTTTCGTTGGCAGTTTCGCTGTCACCTTCGCTGACAGTTTCGCTGCCAGTTTCGCCCAACTTTCATTGGAAATCCATATCTGCGAAACTACCTGTGAAACTATAGTTTCGAAGGAAAACTCCATAGAGTCGCTGGACGACTACATAATTTTGCTGGATGAGCATGCAATTTCGCAGAACGGGTTGAAATTACGAATCAGCCCATTTTTGACCCAAAACTTCAATCTTTTACACCCAAAACCTTGGTTTATCATCCATTAAGCTATATCTAAGCTTTTTACATGTTTTCTTAGACAAAAACGGGAGTTTTGGACGATTCTTTGTCACTTTCGAAACCCCCAAACCCTAGAATCCGGGTTTAATCTAAAAAACGATTAGATGATGTTTCTTACCTGGATTCTTGGTCCTTTCTTGTTGTTTGGATGTTCACCAACACCGATCTTCAATCTCTTGATCAACTGAGCCTTGAATCTTCACCTCCTCTCTACTTTCTCTCTCTACACTCTCTCTCTAGAAGTTGAGTTGCAAATGAGAGTGGCTCTAGCTGATCCGTTTATATATATCGGGTGTTCCCGAGACCTCAAACTCGCCCAACGCGTAACCTGTAAGGTTAACTCGGTCCATAATCTATTTCCCACTTATTTTCATTAAATAATCCCTACTTAGCCTATTATTATTATTTAGCTCGTTTCGACTTTATTCCGGGCGTTACATGGTGTACCGAAAGTTGCAAGTGGTGAGTTCTAGATCTCCATTTTTACATGTTTAACTTGTTTTGGGGCTGGAAATTCATGTTATAACATTCTTATTTTGTTGGATGTGTGTACTCGTATGTATATGTGCGTGTAATGTGGGTGGATGTATGTTGGGAATGATTATGGGGTTATGTTCATGATTATGGAATATTTATGTTGCTTAGTATGTTAGGACTAGGCTTGAACATGTTCATATATGATTTGGGACTGAATTATGATGTTAGTTACAAGTTAGTTGTTCATGCGCCCAAATAATACCCATGTGCCTAGAAATGTGCCAAAACGCCTAGGTAGTTGCTCATGAGCCCAACCGCACAAACGCCCAAGTGCCCATGCGCCTAAGTCAGGCCATGCACCTGCATAGTGTCCATGCACCTAGGATTTTTTCCCAGGCGACTAAGTGTGTGCCCATGCGCCTGAATGTCCATGCGCCCACTGCCCATGCGCCTAAGTTTCCCTAGACGCCTAAGTATTCCCATGCGCCTAAGGGCTCATATGGCCCGTATAGTGTTCATGCGCCTAGAATTTCCCTATGCGCCTAAGTGTTCCATGCGCCTAAAAGGCCATGCGCCCGCATAGTGGCCATGCGCCTGCATAGTTCCCATGCGCCTAAAAACTTAGAATTATTTTTGAAATTTTTGGGAAAAAGGAAGTTTTGGGCTATGACTTGGGATGTTCCCGGTGATGATGTATGATGATTATATGATGTTGTATGATGATGTGTGATGATGTTATGTATGTTTTTATTTTGTTATCTTTATGTTCCCTGTTACGTATTATTCTGTGGCTTTACGTGGTATGATTATGATAATGAACGTAAAGTATTATGTAATGATAAGTGGAAGTTAATGTAATGGAAAGTGGAAGGTAAAGAATGAATGAATGCATGTACGAATGAAAGGATGAATAAAAAGTCTTACAAGCAATTGAAAGGAGATGCACAACTCTAAAATGTTGTTAGCTCAACTGTGTGTGGTTTAGCTAACCTATAAGGATACACACAGGGGTCTTGTCTTTGTGGCTGACCAAATGTATGGGACCCTTGTCGCTTACCCCAGTACTGTGGTCAGGCCACCAAGAATTAATATAAGCTATAGTCAATGTGTGAAAATTAAAAATATAAAAAACTTATATGATCAACCATCGACTTTGCTAGTTGAAGTATATTATAAATTTCATCAGCATTCTAATATAATGAACTTTAGTTATAATTTCTAAGTGACATTTCTTGTATCTTGATTTCATATTCATGTACTTTTGAAATTTATCTCGCATGTCCAATGGTTTGTTGTTAGTTTTGGTTTTATTCCTAGTGTCCTTGGTTGGGAGCACATCCTCCACATTACAACTTTTTATATGTATGTGTGCTGAGATATAACTTTGGAATAATAAAAATTTTATATTCTTGTTAAATAGAGGTGGTTATGATTTTACTAGTAGGATTGTGTTTTAAATGTGGAGCAAAGGAAAGGTATCTACATTTACGAGCGTAAAAGAAGTCTATTTACAAACTAAAACCCGATTATCCTTTAAACTTGACATAAGTATGCATGATGAAACCCGATTGTCCATTAAACTTGACTTAATATACTGTAAGGCCCCGTTCCCGGGACGCCTACAGTTGGTCATTCTCGCACTCAAAACATATATTTACATTTTTCCTTTCATAAATAGTTGCAGCGGAAACATTAAAAACATAATTTCATTCCATCAAAATACTTTTGCACCTTAGTACAATCGTCCTTTATCAATATCATGTTACATTTACTACAAAAGCATTAAACATAAAGATGCCATCCAAAATACGCTGAGTAG
The DNA here is from genome assembly GCA_025215565.1 of Flaveria ramosissima. Taxonomy (NCBI): domain Eukaryota; kingdom Viridiplantae; phylum Streptophyta; class Magnoliopsida; order Asterales; family Asteraceae; genus Flaveria; species Flaveria ramosissima. Next base: position 22,478,219 of record CM046034.1, read on the forward strand.
CCGCCCCGTGTCATCCTCAGCAACATACCTGCCAACTGGAAACACATCAAAGTCAGCGTTGCTGAGTGAGTTCTAGTTTTATAATAAAACTTACTTTTCTTTCGTAAAACCATTCTGTACTTCCTTTATAAAAACATTCGTTACATACATGCGTTCACACATCATACGTACATACAGATAATATCATTATTATCTTCGTCATTACGTTCGTTACATTCATCATTCACATACATCATTATCTTTCTCTTCATTCTAGATCCTGTCAGACTTTACCCTCTTCATGGCACACAGCCATGATTACTGAGGTCAAATGACAAGGATTCCATTTCATACATTATTAGGATCATTCGTTAACGTTCATTTCATACATTCATTCTTTCATTCATCTCTTTACTCATTACTTTTCATTACTCAAATCTTGTCTCCTGCAATATCCCCAACTCATGCTCGAAGGTTGATGTTGTGCCGGGACCCACCCACAAGCCCCCGGCTCATGTCCGAAGACTGACACAACACCGGGATACGCGACAAAGATCCCATATGAGTCAATCACAGGGATTGAACTCCATCCGAGGCTGTTGCAACACCAAGTCACTCACCTCAATAGCCATCTCAATGATTGCACGCTATCCGAGTCTTTTGCACCCCTAGGGTTGCTCACCTCATTGCCCATATTAATGATAGCAAACTATCCGAGTCTTTTGCAACAACAAGGTTGCTCACCCCAAGGCAACATCATGATAGCACGTACTCGAGTCTTTTGCGACGATCGGGTTGCTCACCTTATACATATGCATGGCTTCATGCTACACCCCCGGAGTTATGCGTAACCCGGGTAACCATCATATATTACACCCCCAACATTATGGGTACTACACCCCCACCAAAGTGGGTACATCACCCCCACCGAAGTGGGTACATCACCCCCACCGAAGTGGGTACATCACCCCCACCGAAGTGGGTACATCACCCCCATCAAAATGGGTACATCACCCCCAACAAAATGGGTACATCATCGAAGGTCAGCCACAAAGACTGGAACCCTTGCGTGCACACTATAGACTAGCTGAACCTCTCACGGTTTAGCTTAAGGCATTAGAGCCGTGCACTTCACTACACTTCACTTACAAGCCTCACACGATTTCATTCATTCATTAATGCATGCATTCATTCATTACGTTCCTCTTTTCTTTATCTTCCACTTTACGTTACATAATACTTTCATTTCATTCATTAACGTTCAACGCAAAGCCATAGAAAGATAAACATACATAGCAAGGAACATAACATAAACATAAACAAACAACATCATCATACATCACATCACGCACTTCATACATACTATGCATCACACGCACCGCCGTGCCTAACATAACGGATAACATCATACATATCATTATCATCTCCATCAACATCATCCTCCTAATCTCATCATCCTGCGTCACCTTATACCGTCCATGCCTATCATATCGTCGAGGAATCTCATCTCGGCTATCATCTCTGAACACTTAGGCGAATGGGCATCTATGCGAATGGACCCTATGCGAATGGACTATGGGCAATGGACCTCTATGCGAATGGACTCCCAGTCGCATAACTTTCATGCGTATGGCCTTCAGTCGCATGACTTCAGGCGTATGGGCTTCAGTCGCATACTCTTCATGCGAATGAACCTCAGTCGCATGGTCTCCAGGCGCATGGACTTCAGTCGCATAACCTCCGTGCGAATGAACCTCAGTCGCACCATCTCTCAATCGCATGACTCCCAAGCACATGAACTCCAATCGCATGACCATCATGCGTATGGACCTCAGTCGCATAGCAAACGTGCGTATGGACCTCCAGTCGGTCGCCTAGCCCTAGCTGGTGCAGAGTGCAGTTAGGTCGACTGCAGCCGCGGGTTTTCGACCTCCAACCCCTTCCAAACCTCTTTTAAGCTCAAATCAACCCTTCTAAAGGTTAGGGAAACATACCATGACCTCATACAAGCATAACCAAGCAAGAAATCAAGCCTCTAACGCATCATACACATACACATATGCATAAAAACGGGTCTTCACCAAAAAACTCAAAAATAGGTTTTTGGACGTGTTCCAGCCCCAAAATCGGTTGAAAACATGTAAAAGAGGGGTCCTAGAACTCACCTTAACGATCCCGTCGAGTAGAGCTTCGATTTGACTCGCTCCTCGTTGAATTCCACGCTCGAATCCACCCGAACCAACTTTTCTCCCCTTTTCTCCTTCTCCTCTCTTGGCTGAAATATGGGGAGAATATGGGTGTTTTTCCCCCTTTTATACTCCCGTGCATCGAAGTTTCTCTCG
>CM046034.1:22485539-22518039 GCA_025215565.1 Flaveria ramosissima
TGGCATCGTACCCTTTCGGGGTACGCAGCAGCTTTGTAATGAAGTCCATGGTGACGTGCTCCCACTTCCATTCTGGTATGTCCAAAGTTTGTATCTTCCCATATGGCTTTTGGTGCTCGGCCTTCACCTGCAAGCAAGTAAGGCACTTACTCACATACTCCACCACGTCGCGCTTCATACCCGGCCACCAATAGTCTTTCTTCATATCATGGTACATCTTCGTGGCACCAGGATGAATGGAGTATCGAGTCTTTTGAGCTTCATCCATAATCTTCACCCGTAGATCCCCAAAACGAGGAATCCACACACGATCTAACCGGGTTCTAACACCGAGTGTGTTTTCACCCAATTCCCCAACCAGAACTCTCATCCTTTCAAAGTTAAGATGATCTTCTTTCAACGCCTCATCTTGAAACTCTTTGACTTGCTTCATTACATCAGAGGTCATGATCAGTTGATACGCCTTCACCCGAATCGGCTCGGGCCTCTCCTTCCGGCTAAGGGCATCAGCCACCACGTTGGCCTTGCCTGTATGGTAATGGATCTCGCAGTCATAGTCTTTTATAAGTTCCAACCACCGTCTCTGCCTCATGTTCAGATCCTTCTGCTCAAAGAAGTACTTCAGACTCATGTGGTCAGTGAATATGGTGCACTTCGTCCCGTAGAGGTAGTGCCTCCAAATCTTTAATGCAAAGACCAGGCTGCCAGCTCCAAGTCATGAGTAGGATAATTGACCTCATGAACCTTCAATTGTCGGGATGCATAGGCTATAACCTTTCCTCTTTGCATTAACACACACCCCAATCCCGAGTAAGAAGTATCGGAATAAACCACCAGATCTTCACTTCCATCGGGTAATGACAGAACAGGAGCTTGAGTCAATCTCGCCTTCAGTTCTTCAAACGCCTTCTCTTGAGCTTGACCCCATACGAACTTCACCTCTTTTCGGGTCAACTTAGTTAGTGGAGAAGCAATCTTAGAGAAGTCTTGGATAAATCTTCTATAGTAGCCCGCCAAACCCAAGAAACTACGAATCTCGGATGGCGTTTTTGGTGACTTCCATTGCATAACCGCCTCCACTTTCGCCGGGTCCACCATTATCCCGTCAGGATTCACCACGTGACCCAAGAACTGAACTTCGTGCAACCAGAACGCGCACTTGGAGAATTTTGCATACAACTTCTCCCTCCTCAGCGTCTCTAGAACCTCCCGAATATGTCCGGCATGCTCTGCTTTGCTCCTCGAGTAAATCAGGATATCATCAATAAACACAATCATTGATTTATCCAACATAGGCCGACACACACGGTTCATCAAATCCATAAAAGCAGCTGGCGCGTTGGTCAAGCCAAAGAACATGACAAGAAACTCATAGTGACCATAGCGCGTACGGAAAGCTGTTTTAGGAATATCTTGCTCGTTTACCTTCAACTGATGATAGCCAGATCGAAGATCTATTCTCGAAAACCAACTGGCACCCTGAAGCTGATCGAACAAATCATCTATCCTCGGTAAGGGGTATCGGTTCTTCACTGTCAACTTGTTCAGCTCGCGGTAGTCGATGCACATTCTCATACTACCGTCCTTCTTCTTTACATACAGGACCGGAGCACACCAAGGAGAGATACTCGGTCTAATGAACCCCTTATCAAGCAGCTCTTGCAACTGCTCTATCAACTCTTTCATCTCGGTCGGAGCCAACCGATACGGTGCTTTGGCGACAGGTTGGGCACCCGGTATCAGATCAATCTGAAACTCGATCTCTCTGTCAGGTGGCACTCCTGATAAGTCTTCTGGGAACACATCTAGAAAGTCACACACAACCGGTACATCGGCTAGTTGTGGTGCTGGCGTATCCACATCCTTTACATAGGCCAAGTAGGCACTACATCCACGCCTCATACACTTTCCCGCCACCGCCATCGAGATCACTTTCGGAATCGTAGTAACCCGATCACCATACAGCGTCACTGAACTACCGTCAGGCGCCAACAACCGAATCATCTTCTTGCGACACACAATGTTCGCCTCGAAGTCCGCTAACCAATCCATCCCAAGAACCAAATCAAAACCACCTAAGGCCATCACGAACGGTCTAACAGGAAACTTATGACCCTCGAGTTCCACATCACAATTCTCTATCATCTCAGAAATCCTGGTAGACTTACCTATGGCAGTTTCTACATCAAAGGGCGCATCAACACGTCTACTACTAACAGGCAGCTTAGCACAGAAAGCAGCAGAAATAAAACTCTTACTAGCACCAGAATCAAATAACACAGAAGCTAAAGTTTGGTTCACCAGAAACGTATCGGACACAACGTCAGGGTCCGTCCTAGCCTCCTCCTGTGTCATGGTGAATGCCCTGGTGCTTGCCCTCGGTCCATCACCTCCCGTCCTCTTCGCCCATGAACTCTCAGCCCTCGGCTTCTTACAATCCCTGCTCATATGACTAGTTTCCCCACAGTTAAAACATTTGCCCGACAGGCAATCCTTCGCCATATGCCCTGTCTTCCCACACTTGAAGCACACATTCAAACCCAGCCTGCATTCTCCCGCATGCTCCCTTCCACACTTACCACATCTCCTCGACCCCGCTCCCGGTGTGGCCACGCAGCGGTCATCCACCCGTGCCTTTTTGTTACCCGTCGAGGCATCACTCTGACCAAACCTCTTCCCGTTCCAGTTTTGATCACTACCCTTCCTATTCGCTTCAACCACCACCACTCCCCTCTCATCATAAAGTCTTCCGGCCAAATCGACCACCGACCTAAACATACTTGGCCGAGCGGCGATCATATGCCGGCGAACATCCACCGGTAAACCCTGAATGTACCTCTTGATCTTCCGAGAAAGAGGCGTCACCTGATCCGGCACCAGCCGTGCCATCTCGTTGAACTTGGTAGTGTATTGCTGGTGTGTCATGGATCCCGCCTCCAGCTGCAGGAACTCCCTCTCAATCTTATCCATCTCCCTGTGAGGACAAAACTCCTCAATCACCATCTTCTTTAGTTCGGGCCACCTCATTCTCCCGATTGCCCGATTACCCTCCGCTTGGACAATGTTGTCCCACCAGCATAGTGTCGAGTCCACAAATGAATGGGTGGCAAACTTTACTTTTTGATCTTCCCGGCACTCGCTGATGTCGAGAAGAACCTCCATTTCTCTCACCCATCGGTGAGCAGCAGCAGCATTGCCATTACCGTCAAAAGTAGGGGGCTTGCATCTCATAAACACCCCGTAGTTACAGCCTCATGCCACCTCTCGCACAGGCTCCTCTTCCTCTTCCTCCTCATTATCGGAGAAAATCGTTTCAGGCTCCGGTTGCTCCCCCGAGGCCCTATTTCTTTCCTTCCTTTCCCCCTCCTTCACAGCTTTGATGACTTCGGTCACCACAGACGGTAAGATTGTCTGCATGACCTGATGTACTTCCTCAACAACAGCCTCCTTTACCGAGGCCCTCAAGTTTGCACTCTCATCCCCAGCTTCTGGATGAGGAGTCTCAGGTTCTGCAGGAACCTCTTTCGCAGCTCTAGGCCTTCCTCTTTTAGGGCGTGGTTCAGCATCAGGGCCACCACGGCCTCCACCCCTAGAAGCTCTAGAAGATCTACCACCAGCCATTCTCTATTACACTGAAAGATTCAAACACCAACACGGTTATTCAAGGAAACAACTCAGTTTATGTCAAGTATAGTAAGTCCCTAATTACAGTGGCTAGTTGTGATTAGCCACTTACTTTACTCTTCATACCCCAAGCATTACCTATCCTGACTACATCAGTATTCAAATCTACATACAACACATAACCACATACCATGCGCACATACACCGGTTAACTTCAAGAAAATACCTGATGGCACGCAGCTACTCAGTTTGGCATCCCATTCCCCTTTCGTCCCATTTTCAGTTTAAGTTAAGGTTTATTTTGAAAATTTACCAATTTCACTTAAACTTTGGCTCTGATACCAACTTGTAAGGCCCCGTTCCCGGGACGCTTACAGTTGGTCATTCATCGCACGTAAAACATATATTTAAAGTTGTCTCATAAAAAAACATTGCAGTGGAAACATTAAAATACACTTTCATTTCTATCTAAATGCTTTTGCAGTTAATACAACATTCGTTACAAAATAGCTTGTTCGCATTACAATGCAAAAACATTAATCAAAAGAATGCCATCCCCAAAAAGAGCTGAGTAGCTTCACGGTGCCATTCTCAGCAAACTTTACCTGCCAACTGGAAAATATATAAAAAGTCAGCGTTGCTGAATGAGTTCTAGTTATTATAAAAACATACTTTACTTTCATATAAAACCATTCGTTACTTTAACATGATCACACATCATACGTACGCATAGATAATATCATTATTATCTTCTTCATTCATTCATTCGTTCATTCGTTCCCTTAAACTTACTTGCGCATCGGACATCATCCATACCAATACCATATGCTACACCCCAATTAGTCTCAGCTACCGGGCCGAAGTCAATAAATGAACAGCTAAACGTATGCCACGGTACTAGGGGTAACCGATCAATCTTAGCTACTGGGCCGAAGTCAATAAATGAACAGCTAAACGTATGCCACAGTACTAATGATAACTGATCAGTCATAGCCACTGGGCCGAAGTCAATAAATGAACAGCTAAACGTATGCCACAGTACTAAGGGTAAGCGGTAGAGGTTCTACATTAATGGTCAATCACAAAGAAAGACCCGGTATCCGATGTATACAAGACGTGTCATTTCTTTCCACTTTACGTTACATAATACTTCATTTCATTCATCATAATACGTAAAGCCATAGGAAAGATAACCATGCATCATAGTAAGGAACATATCATACACATTAACCATCATACAAGGCAACATCATACATACACAACATGCATAAACATGCAACATCATCCTCATTATCATGCCCTACATGCTCTCTAAGGCCATAACAGTCACCTTACATGCTTTTACGAGAAACTTACGTCAAAACTTACATCTGCACTTTCCCCCGAAAGCCAGAAGTCTAACTACACTTTCCTTCGGGTGCAACAGCTCTATTTGTGCATATGGACACCCTTCAGTCGCATGGCCTCCATGCGACTGAACATCATGCGATTGGACTCATGCGGATGAACATCTATGCGAATGAACATCCTGTCGTGCGTATGGACCTTATGCGGATGGGACTAATGCGAATGAACTCATGCGACTAAGCACTTATGCGACTGAACCCTCAGTCGTGCGATCCCCATGCGACTGAACTCCCAGTCGTGCGACTGAAGCCTTAGTCGTGCGATTGAACCCTCAATCGTGCGAATGAATCCTAATCGTGCGAATGACCTTCAATCGCCCCTCATTCGGCCGTATGGCCTCCATTCGGTCGCCTAGCCCTAGCTGATGCAGAATGGAGTTCATCCCGAACCCAATCTGCCATTTTCGGCCTCCAAGCTCATCCAAACCCATTCTAAGCCTAAATCAACCCTCCTAGACCTTAGGAATGCATACCATAACACCATACAAGCACACACAAGCCCGAAGTCATACTCTAAACGCATCATACAAATCACACCCAATGGGTCAAACACATACACCACAAAAAACGGGTTTTCAATGCTTCCCAGCCCCAAAATTGGTTGAAAACAAGTAAAAGTGGGGTCCTAGAACTCACACAATCGAGCACAACGACAAGGGCTTCGATTTGGCTTGCCACTCGACGGATTTGGACACCCGAATCACCCGAAACACCCCTTTTTTCCTCTTTTCTCCTCTTTTCCCTCTTCTCTTCCTTGTGAGCTGAATTTTGGTGTGTGTGGGGAGAGTGGGCTGCCCTCTCCCTACACATACCACCACATTTCCCAACTTTTCTTCGTTGGCGAGTTTGGTCCCTCGACTTTGGACTTTATTTCTTTTCTTTCTTCGCCGGCTTTAAAATAATAAATTTCCGGGTGTTACAATATATATATATATATATATATGTATATAATATATATAGATAGAGAAGAGAGATATAGATTTAGATAGGTAGAGATGAGAGAGATAGAGATATAGATAGATATAGAAGAGAGATAGAGATAGAGAGAAGAGATAGATAGAGACAGATATAGAGATAGATAGATATATAGAGATATAGATATGAGTAGGTATATCTTTATATATATATCTCTATATCTATCTATCTATCGATATAGAGAGATAGATATACATATGATATATATAGATAGAGATATATATATATATAGATATATATATATATACATATATATAATAGATATATAGATATATCTATATATATATATATATATATATATATTATATATATATACCATATATATCTATATATATTGTATATTTATGTATATATGTATATATATATATATATATATATATATATATCTAGGGTTAGGCTCTTTACAGAACTTGATTATAAATGAGAACTCGTAGAACTATTATTAACCATTGATTGTTTTTATCAATGGTTATGATTAAACATGATCAATAATGTAAATTATTGTGTTATTTAAAAAGTTAATTTAAACAAAAGGGTATATTAGTAATATGTCACATTATTTCTCTCTCCAATTAATTAATAATTAACTAGTTTTATTCTCTTCTCTCTCATCTTTCATTTCTAAAAATTTATCAGTTACACATTTGAAAGAAAAATTCTTTAAAATTGAGTAAACTAGTATAGGTGATACGTCATGATCAGTAATTGTTTAATCTTCGCATACAGAAGTTTTTATTTTTCAAATTGTTCATTGTTTTACATATATGTAAATCTTTCGACTGATCGTCTATTCAAACGTTAATATTTTACATGTACGTAAATTTTCAAATCAATAATCCATTTTTTATATTGATTTTGTATTTACATATATGAATAAAAAATCTTTATACTAGTTGTATATTTTTCAAACTTATCACCCATTTACATATACGTAAAAATTTATCTCATTGTTTATTCATATCGAACTATTAGTGACATTAATCAACCAACTATAAAAATTTCAGTAATTATTTTTTAATTAGGAAACTAAGTATCAGAAAAAAACATTAATTTTACTAGAACTAGTAAAATAAATTATTAGAAAAGATAGTGTTAAGCCATCATGACATCGAACTTGTTGCAGATAAAATAATGATAAAACTCACTAATTCAAAAGAAATTCAACAAAATAATGTCAATTTATTCGAGTAAGAAAATATATGTGTAAAATTGAATTTGTTATCTTCACAAACTCAATAATAAGACATCATCAAAATCAACATAATTGTTAATTAAAAACTCACACCCAATATCACCATCATTGTCTTTGTACATGACATCACCATTAAAACAATCTTCTTCATATATCTCATTCAGACCTGGTTGAAGCTTTTTAAAATTGAGAGTATGCTTTGTTTCTTTAATTGATTTGTCAACGATCTTCAACTGATTAGTGGATGCTTTGAATTGTAAATTGCTTGGAATCTTTGAGAATTTTTTTTTGATAATAATCGTGATTTTAAAACTCAAAATATAGAATGTTTGACATTTAAAAATAGGATGATCAATGCTTAAAATAATTTGAATTAAACTCAATAAACTACCTAATATGAAAGAGGCATTTTAGGCAGTTACAACTCATGAAAATGTTAATTTACATTCATACCCTTTAATTAAAATATATAAAAATATAAGAATATTATTATCAATGGTTGATATTAGTTCTCGTGGTTCTTACGATCTTTAGGAGTTCTGAAAAGATCCGGACCCTATATATCTATATATATATATATGTATATATATATATATATATATATATATATATATATATATATATATATATATATATATATATATATATATATATATATATATGCATATATATGTATATATATGCATATATGTATATATATATATGCATATATATATGTATATATATGCATATATATATGTATATATATGGATATTATGAGATATATATATATTATATATATATATATATATATATATATATAATATATATATATATACTATATATATATATATATCTATAATATATATATAGTATATATATGTATTCTATATATATATATGTATATATATATAGTATATATATATATGTATATATATGTATATATATATATATATATATCTATATATATATAATATATATATATATATTATATATATATGTGCGTGGTGTGTGTATGTGTGTATGTGTGTGTGTGTTATGTCTTTAAAGGTCAAGAAAGACAGTAACAATTATATATCATTTTACACGTTTTTATAAGATTACTAGGTAATTTATCCCAAATTGAACTAATATCTGCTTAGTCAATAATGTTAATTTTTTAGTTCCATTTGGTTAAAGAAATTTTAAGATCCAATATAGGTTTGGAAACTGATTCATCTTTCAAACTTGAAAAGTTAATGGAGCCTCATCCATCAGTGGTGGCGACAAAGTTACTTGAAAGAAGGAAATTTGATGACTGCGGGAAGCAATTCAACATGATTGCTTGCTCTTGGTTACAATTCATGATTCATGACTGGATTGATCATATGGAGGATGCCCATAAGGTCACCTAACTTGTTAAATTTAACTAGGGTTGTAAATCCACATTCGAACCATGCTAGCTCATGTTTTTGATTGTAGGTTGAAATTGTTGCTCCGGTTGAGGTGGCTGAGCAGTGTCCATTGAAGTCATTTAAGTTCTACAAGAGCAAACACGTCTCTACATCATCACTTCAAACCAAAACGGGTTTTCTTAATTTGAGAACACCATGGTGGTATGTTAAGTTGCTAGCTAGGTACAATATTAAATTGCATTAATCGATCTGATCGATTTGAGCAGGGATGGAAGTGTTATATACAGAAATAATGAAGCTGGCATGCGCAAGGTAAGAGTATATAAAGATGGAAAGTTGAAAGTTTCAAAAGATGGACTTCTTGAACACGATGAGAAAGGGATTCCTATATTAGGAGATGTTAGAAATTGTTGGGCAGGTTTCTCCCTCTTACAGGCTTTATTTGCCAAAGAGCACAATGTTATTTGTGACATGCTTAAGGTAAGTTCACCCCTCTTGACAACAATACAATAATGATCGTTTAATGATACTTTTAGTTCTCTATGCAAGTTACAACCCAATTCATCTTCTATATAATTTTTGTTATTTTGATATAGTATAATATTATGTTTTTCCTAATAATTTCTAACGATACTCATCTAAAAGAGATCTAAATTCACTTTAATAACATAAATTTTACTCAATACTAAAATCCATCAAATATAGTGTGTGTTAGATATAAGGAGACCGAAAAATGCGTAGGTCTTTTAATAAGTTTTTTTAGTTGATACTTATAGTTCTCTATACAAATTACAACCCAATTCATCTTCTAAATAATTTTTGTTATTTTGATATAGTATAATATTATGTTTTCCCTAATTATCTCTAATAATACTCAGATCTAAATTCACTTTTATAACATAAATTTTACTCAATACTAAAATCCATCAAATATAGTGTGTGGCGTTAGATATAAGGACACCAAAAAATGCCTAGGTCTTTTAATAAGTTTTTTTATTGGATAAAAAGTAAACGATATTGTGTGTTTAGATTTTAGAAAGGAATATATATTACATGTCATAATTTATTAAGGATATAAGTTATATGTTAAATGAAAATTATATTGAATACAATAAATATAACAGAAATGAAGAAGAAAACCAACTACTTAAGTTTTTTTCAGTAAAAAGATTTAGGCCAGCCGATGAAGAACCAAACTGCTTAAACTTTTCCTCTTAAGCATTAAATCCAAAGCAATTGGTTTGTTTACCTACTAAATTTCAGCGCTTAACATCAAAATCAAATCATTTAAATCTTTTACCTTAGATTTGTAATGTCAAATGTAATAAGATCAAAGTAATAAACTTTCTTACCTTTTTCCAAACAACAATCTATTTGACTCTTAAATATTACACCATCTACGGAAGGATTTGAACATATGATTTTAAGATACATGCATTGAAATTATTTATTTAAAAGTTAATAATATATAATACCTTATTTAATTAGTGTACAAACAATGACTCAGTTTAAACATTTTCAAATATTGTCTTATTAATTTTAAACGTATTTTTCAAACGATATCTATTAAATAATCAAATTATAGTTGTCTGATACTAAAATAATTTTTCAATTAGTTTTAAATTTGAATTCAAAGATTTGTGCTTCTTAACTGTTCCTTTTTACAATGACATGAGTTTTTCTTACGTTTTGAATATATCATGATGACATGTTTGTTTATAAGTGTTTCTATATGTAAAATCGAGTTTTGTTTACGTACTTAACCATGCCTAAAACTTGCAGCAACGCATGCGGGTTAACTTATTTCTACGTATGCTTGCGTAAACACAATAATTAATATTGAGCATATTTCATTATTCTTCTTCAACTTTTTACATATAATATTTTTGTGTAAAATTTCAAATATACAATTTACTTATTTTTACATGCAATCAACGCACAAACGTGAAGTCGTCAAAGATGTTTGAGGTTTCTCTATAGATTTTTTTGTTGTTCTCTTACAAGGTTTAAAATGTGATGTTTTATAAACGTTTCGGTAGCTACAAAATGCAAAGATTTACTTTATCATGGTTTTTTCTACATGTGTTTTTTCTACAAAATGCAACATAGTTATATTTATCAACGTTTCGGCATGTGTTTTTTCTACATTGTGGATACTAATGCCATTAAAATTAAGTTTTAAAAATTTTAACACCACTACTACAATGCACAATTATCACCCGTAGAGCTAAGCATTCAAGGGCAATTTATAAGGTCTTCATGCATGGATACAATACTTTCAAACATACATTTTTTTTTAATTTTTAAGTTATTTTTTAACAAACCATAACACGTAAAGATTGACTTAACCCCCCGCAAACGGCGGTTTTTAACAATGTTTTGTCATTTGGTAATCTGACTTTTAATATACCATCTTTTTGTTTACGATTTGACTTTAACACGATGCTTAACCCGATAAGAAGCTATTCATATGTTCTGCATCGTCTATCCTCCTATGACGTTTGCTTTTTTTTCTTTTTATAAACAAATATCGTTTTGGATAAATTTTCTCAGTAGCTACAAAATGCAAAGATTTACTTTATCATACCTAACGCACAAGCTTTTAAAAATGTTTTGACTATTTAATATTTAATTTTTTTAAAGTCTCATTGGTAGTGTACTTTTGATATCTAAAACATCACCTAACTCTTTAATGAAATATGCATACACGTTGCTTTACCCGCTCTCAATTGACGCCGACATAATTTTTTAACAAAACTAATAATGCAGTTAAAACTTTTAGTGTGCTATAACGTGTAGAAGATATGGGTTGATGTACCGCATTGAGAGGGTTCTTTATAATGTTTTATCTTTTGTGTATTCGTTTTGTTAGTTACCATCGCTCCATATATGCGTTGATATTTAAAACAAAGCTTAATCTCGTAACTAGACACACATGTGTCCAAAATTACTAGTTTTGTATATTAACTAGTATCTTAGGGCGGTTAACATTTTTATTTATAGTAATATTAGCATTAATCATACTCTAGTAGCGTCTTAAGCATATAGTGTTAATAACTTAATGTAAGGAATACTGGAATAGTCACCTTTCCTTATTTCTAAGTTTGCCATGAGATATATCGGATTAGTATCCTCAGCCACTTTAAAGGTTGAGATATGTTTTGTTTAGAAAGAGATGGAGAGAGAGGGGTGTTTGAGATGGAGCTAGCTGTTAAGAAGTAGTGGTGGGTAAGAATGAATTTTTATTTCTTGTTTTAGTTAAAAAATAAATTAAAAAGTTAGTACAAACGAGAAGATAATGATTTTTGTTTACTTAGATGAAGATTACACGTGGGTATGGTGTGGATTAAGAAGTGCAAGGGTCGAAAAACAATAAACTAGGTACTTGTAATGCTTTGCTTGATGCAAATCGTAGTTTGAGATAATATATGCTTTTTGCATTTTTTACTAGCAATGTGAAATGAGATGACTGTCTTGATAAAAGTATATTATAGTAAAAAGGCCCAAAATTAAATTATGACTTGTAACACAAGTAATGATCCAAGTGTGACCATTTCCTGCAGGAGCATAATCCAGAATTCGATGACGAGAAACTCTACCAACATGCAAGATTGGTAACTTCAGCCATCATTGCAAAGATCCACACAATTGATTGGACTGTTGAACTTTTGAAGACCGATACCGTATTAGCAGCAATGAGAATCAATTGGTAAACATGAATTTGTTCATACCTATTGCATAACTGATTCAAAATAGACAAGCAAAAAAGATTGCACAAAAGTTTAATTTAGAAGAGACTACTCCTCACTCTCTAATATTATTAAGAGTTAATTTTTATTTTTTTCCTTGAGATTTGACAAAAGTAATAATTTTCCTTCAAAAAATTAGAAATATCAATTTACCTTAAAAAGTTTCATAAATTGTTTCAATTTCAATCCAAAAGCTTCACAATTTTGGATTTACGTTGAACCAATTAATAACACTTTTGAACTGAAATTGAAACATTTATGAAACTTTTGGAGGTAAATTGATATTTATAATCTTTTGGATGAAATTAGTTATTTTTGTCAAACATCAGGGAGCAAAACCGAAGTTAACTCTATTATTAATAAACCACAAATTTTACACAATAATACAATACCACATACTATCTTTGAAAACTATTTTCCTTATTTTTAGTCCTTACCATGAATACCATACAATCATAAATTGTGCATATCATCATTCATGCTAACGTTGTTTCTTTATCCTTGTACTGTGTAAAGTAAATCTCATCTTTCCATGTACTGTGGTTATTAATGTACAAAGTGTGATCTTTGCATTTGTAACACTTAATGTGACTCTAATCCTTTGGAACTAATAAATTCATGACATTTCTTGGACCCCTGCGCTTCCCTAGGCCACGTCTGAATTCATCTTGATTTGAACTCTTACTGCCATAATGTTCACTCCTATGCTTTTCTTCTTTTCTTTTATTAATATTCAAAAAACGTCAATCTCCCATGAGTATCCTCTTCATTGTTGGGTCCTTTAATACGTTCTTCATGCGATGTAACCCTCCAACAAATCTAAAACATTGTTCCATTGTGGTCACAATTCAATAAAAAGACTTCCGTATTGACTCGAGTAACCTTCTCACCAATAAGTTTTGTTCATATTATGATCCACAAGACTCATAGGCTTTGAATTAGCTCATTTAGTACTTGGAAAGTCATCAACAGAGTCACCCTTGTTCATGTTTCTCAGTGCTTGAAGTCTAGACGTTCTTACCCAATCCACCTATAAACCTTGTTCTCAACCTACATCCTTCACCTTATTTGCTTCTGCAAGTTTCCATCTATAATACAAGGTCTTTGGTACCTTGTGTTGGTTTTCACAAGCATCCATAATCATGTTAACATTGACAATTGGCACCAGGTAGTTTGTTTAAGTCAAAATCGGACACTAAGAGGACATGCTTTGTTCATCCTATTTTAAACAAATTCTATTCTCATGACCGAACCTGAGTTTCTTTCTCGTCATAGAACCTCTTTTCTTGACCATTAATGACAAAATTAGGACTACTTGTTTCTTCTGTCTTTCCTTCGACCCCTAAATGTGGCGAGATTCAAAGCCACATGCTTAAGGAATCCTTTTTGTTAACTTCTTTTGCACATCTGGTCGAAATTCAAACACTAAAAGAGCAAACCAACTTTCATTTTTGTTCTTATTCAGGGCAAAGAAGGAATCTTATCTAGGTACATGGTCAATTGCCAATTAGTCCTAGATCAACTGGTTTAGGAGAAAACACTCTATGACTTTCCAAAATGGAGGTCATGGGTTGAAGTCTCACTTGGTGTAATATACTTCAAGTGGGCCAAGTGTTTTATCAAAGTGTGCTTTAAGGCGGTGGGTTTCCCTTGGGATGGTGCGCGAGCCTGGTCATCAACGCTGTCTGTGTTCGCGGGCATGGGTGGGATTTCGCCAATGGGTTTTCCTGGGTGACCGGGTATAAAAATTATTTGTTGGCCGTTCAAAAAAAAAAGGCACGTGGTCGATTAAGGATTGAAGCTGTTATCGGGACACTCAAGTAGTGATCAAAATTAAATTACAACCATGCTTAAAATTAGAGTTCTAATTATTCGATGCTTCCACGTTCTTTGGTCTTCAAATGTATTCTAATCAAATTGTTGACAACGTTAATTCCTAATAGACAAGAAAGAAATATCGGATAGTTTGTTCTAGAACTCCTCCCAAATCTTAATAAACCATAAATTTACACATCATTTACAATATACTAACACTCCTATCTATATAAACAAATACTTTAATGACTAAGTCTCCTGATCATATCTTTGTAAGCTATTTTCTTTATTTTAATCCTTACCATATACTGAAATAAACTAAGTGAAAGACACCATACAAAAACCTAATAATAACAAACATAAAAATTTGTTGAGAAATTGATTCAAATAAACTAGATGATCTGAAAATTGTGAAAAACACTTTCAGATTGAAACTATTTAGGGTTCTATCCAAACTTTTGATCGGATAAAACTCAGATTTTTAAGAACAATATAGGAATTGATGAGAGAGTTTCTTGAACCAGAAAAGAGAAAAGTGTCGATCATATTTCAAATTCGCATTTTTATAGGGATGGGGTTAACAGCCGAATGCAATTTTCATGTTTAAATTCCCAAGTTTCACATGTGATACTTCGAGAAAATAAAATTTTAATGTGTTTTTATAATAAAAAAATTCCAAGCAGACCTGACATCTCGACCCTAGCCGGGGGCTCTGCCCTTGGACCCCGCTTTAGGGGCCCCCGCCAAGGGGGCGTTGCCCTCTTGGAACCCCTATTTTTAAGGGCTTCGCCCCTAAGAAGGTACTAATATAGAATATCACAATAAACTCAAAAAAGTGTGTACTCCGCAACTCCTGACTTGTTTAATGGATATCATGATCACATTGATCGATTAGTAGTACAATTACACTAAAATATATAATACAATTTACAACTTAAACCACTCCAATGTGGGGCAAATCAACACTTATATGTAACTCATTTGACTTGTGATCATAAACATGATTAGAACCATCGTTCACTCCTTAATAATTGTTTGCGCATATCATACTTCACACTAATGTCAGTTCTTCATCCTCGTATGGTACAACTTAATCTATTCTTTTCCCCATGCTCCAGACATTCATTTATTAAAGGTCTGAGTTGCACTTGTAAAACCTTATGTGGTTCTTATCCTATCAGAACCAATCATCGTCTTAACCTCTCTAGAGCTGGCAACCTCCACCTCGATCATTTGTAAATCATCATGATTTAAACTATTATCGCCAAAACATTCACGCCAATGTTTTTTCATCTTTTACTTTTCATTAGATTTAGAAAACATCTGTCATGAGTATCTTTTTTTGTTAGGTCCTTTAACATGTTGTTGACAAGCTTTAAACCTTCTAATAGTCTCATCGAATGATATTAGTGATTGTGTTTATCGATGATATCCTGATTTATTCGAAGAGCGAGGAGGAGCATGCCGATCATATTCGGGAGGTGTTGGAGACGCTTAGAAGGGAAAAGTTGTATGCTAAGTTCTCCAAGTGCACGTTCTAGTTGCGCGAAGTTCAGCTCTTAGGTCACGTGGTGAATCCCGAGGGGATTACGGTGGACACGACAAAGGTGGAGGCGATAATGCAATGGAAGTCTCCAAAAACGCCATCCTAGATGAGTAGTTTCTTGGGATTGGCGGGCTATTATAGGAGATTCATTCAAGACTTCTCTAAGATAGCTTCCCCATTAACTAAGTTGACCCATAAGGATGAGTGAAGTTTGTATGGGGTCAAGAGCAAGAGAAGGCTTTTGAGACGCTAAAGGCAAGGCTGACGCAAGCTCCACTTTGTCATTATCCGAAGGAAGCGAGGATTTGGTGGTCTATTCAGATGCTTCTTACTCGAGGTTGGGTTGCGTGTTGATGCAGCGAGGAAAGGTTATAGCCTGCGCATCTTGACATTTGAAGGTTCATGAGGTTAATTACCCTACTCATGACTTGGAGTTAGCGGTTGTGGTCTTTGCGTTGAAGATATGGAGGCACTACTTGTATGGGACGAAGTGAACTATCTTTACCGACCACAAGAGCTTGAAGTACTTCTTCGAGTAGAAGGACTTGAACATGAGGTAGAGGCGATGGTTGGAACTTATAAAGGATTATGATTGTGAAATCCATTAACATCCGGGCAAGGCCAAAGTGGTGGCGGATGCCCTTAGCGGAAATGAGAGACCCGAGCCAATTCGGGTGAAAGCTTATCAATTGGTGATGACCTCCGATGTGGTGAAGCAGGTCAAGGAATTCTAAGAGGAGGCGTTGAAGGCAGATCGCCTTAACTCCAAAAGGATGAGGGGTCTAGTCATGAAATTGGGTGAAAACACTCTCGGTGTTAGAACCTGAGTTGAGTGAATGTGGATTCCTCGTTATGAAGATTTACGTGGAAAGATCATGGATGAGGTTCATAAGACTCGATACTCCATTCACCCGATGCTACGAAGATGTATCAAGACATGAAGAAAGATTATTGGTGGCCGGGTATGAAGTGTGATGTAGCGGAGTATGTGAGTAAGTGCCTTACTTGCTTGCAAGTGAAGGCGGAGCATGAAAAGCCATACGGGAGGATCCAACCTTTGGATATACCCGAGTGGAAGTAGGAGCACATCACCATGGACTTTATTACAAAGCTGCCACGTACCGCAAGAGGGTATGATGCTATATGGGTGATCGTCGACCGTCTGACGAAGAGTGCTCACTTTCTACCGATCCGTGAAATGTATTACTTTGAAAGATTAGCAGATCTGTTCATCAAGGAAATTGTAACTTGTCATGGTGTGTAAGGCCCCATTCCCGGGACGCTCACAGTCGGTCATTCATCACACATAAAACATAAACATACATTTACATTTGCTAAAACATTGCAGCGGAATACTTAAAAACCATTTCATATATATAAATAATTGCTTTTGCAAAATAATACAACATTGTCGACCATTACAAAAAATATCATTTGTTTGCATTACATCACAAAAACATCATCGTTATATAAAATGGATACCATCCCAAAAACTTGCTAAGTAGCTGCGCCCGTGCCATCCTCTACAATCATCACCTGCCAATTGGAAGATACATAAAAGTCACGTTGCTGAGTGAGTTCTAGTTTTATAAAATTATATATTACCTTCCTTTCATTAAAACATTTTCTTTACTATCACACGTAATCATACATCGCATATATATCAAGGTAATATTTATTATCTTCCGTCATTGTTCATTTCGTACATATCGCACGTTTCGTACATTTCGCACTTTTATTATCTTTCACTTCTATCTAGATCCTGACGTATGCTTAACCCCCCTCTTTGGGCACAAAGGCATATCATCTAGGGTTAAGTGACAAGGATCCCATATCGCACGTATGGAGCAGTCACCAAGACTCACTCCTCTGTGTGAACCCTTATGGGTCAGCCAAGATTGCACGCTGTAACATACAGTCAGGCTAACAACTCTCATTGAGCTGTAAACCCCTTACATTTGCTTGCAAGACTTTCATACATTATTTTATTTTGTTCCTCTTTCATTATCTTAAATCTTTCGCTTCGTTAAGATAATACTTTACGTTCATTAACAAAATCACCTCACGTAAAGCAACAGAATAATACGTATAAGGAACATAAAGAAAACATAACATATACATACATAAAATCATCACACATCATCATATAATCATCACACATCATCATATAATAATCACACATCATCCAGTCACATACACATACCCATACATAACAAGTACAAGTCATCATAGAACATAACCGACCCTCTGTGGGACAACGGGGCATCGGGGGCGGCAGCCCCTGATAGCGGGGTCCTAGGGGCGGCAACCCCTAGTGGGGTCCAAGGGGCAACGACTTTTGTTATAGAAAAATCGATCTTCCTGTTAAAACCTCTTAAAATCTTGGTCATTTAAAATGTATATTTAGTATGCATTTCCAGCCCCAAACGAGTTTAAAACCTTTAAAATAGGGTATCTAGAACTCACCTGGACCAATGAGTAGCTTCTCAATCAAGCTTTCTAAGCAAGGGTCACACTACGCAGCCTGTAGATAAGTTAACACTCAAAGGGGTTAATTTCTGCCTATTTTCGCTGCTAATTTCGCTGCAAGATCAGCAGATTCGCTGCTAGTTTCGCCAGCAGTTTTGCTGCCACCTTCGCTAACAGTTTCGTTGGCAGTTTCGCTGTCACCTTCGCTAACAGTTTCGCTGCCAGTTTCGCCCAACTTTCATTGGAAATCCATGTCTGCGAAACTACCTGTGAAACTATAGTTTCGAAGGAAAACTCCATAGTTTCGCTGGACGACTACATAATTTTGCTGGATGAGCATGCAATTTCGCAGAACGGGTTGAAATTACGAATCAGCCCATTTTTGACCCAAAACTTCAATTTTTTACACCCAAAACCTTGGTTTATCATCCATGAAGCTATATCTAAGCTTTTTACATGTTTTCTTAGACAAAAACGGGAGTTTTGGACGATTCTTTGTCACTTTCGAAACCCCCAAACCCTAGAATCCGGGTTAATCTAAAAAACGATTAGATGTTTTCTTACCTGGATTCTTGGTCCTTTCTTGTTGTTTGGATGTTCACCAACACCGATCTTCAATCTCTTGATCAACCGAGCCTTGAATCTTCACCTCCTCTCTACTTTCTCTCTCTACACTCTCTCTCTAGAAGTTGAGTTGCAAATGAGAGTGGCTCTAGCTGATCCGTTTATATATATCGAGTGTTCCCGAGACCTCAAACTCGCCCAACACGTAACCTGTAAGGTTAACTCGGTCCATAATCTATTTCCCACTTATTTTCATTAAATAATCCCGACTTAGCCTATTATTATTATTTAGCTCGTTTTGACTTTATTCCGGGCGTTACATGGTGTACCGAAAGTTGCAAGTGGTGAGTTCTAGATCTACATTTTTACATGTTTAACTTGTTTTGGGGCTGGAAATTCATGTTATAACATTCTTATTTTGATGGATGTGTGTACTCGTATGTATATGTGCGTGTAATGTGGGTGGATGTATGTTGGGAATGATTATGGGGTTATGTTCATGATTATGGAATATTTATGTTGCTTAGTATGTTAGGACTAGGCTTGAACATGTTCAGATATGATTTGGGACTGAATTATGATGTTAGTTACAAGTTAGTTGTTCATGCGCCCAAATAATACCCATGTGCCTAGAAATGTGCCAAAACGCCTAGGTAGTTGCCCATGAGCCCAACCGCACAAACGCCCAAGTGCCAATGCGCCTAAGTCAGGCCATGCACCTGCATAGTGTCCATGCACCTAGGATTTTTGGCCATACGACTAAGTGTGTGCCCATGCGCCTGAATGTCCATGCGCCCACTGCCCATGCGCCTAAGTTTCCCCAGATGCCTAAGTATTCCCATGCGCCTAAGGGCTCATATGGCCCGTATAGTGTTCATGCGCCTAGAATTTCCCTATGCGCCTAAGTGTTCCATGCGCCTAAAAGGCCATGCGCCCGCATAGTGGTCATGCGCCCGCATAGTGGCCATGCGCCTGCATAGTTCCCATGCGCCTAAAAACTTAGAATTATTTTTGAAATTTTTGGGAAAAAGGAAGTTTTGGGCTATGACTTGGGATGTTCCCGGTGATGATGTATGATGATTATATGATGTTGTATGATGATGTGTGATGATGTTATGTATGTTTTTATTTTGTTATCTTTATGTTCCCTATTACGTATTATTCTGTGGCTTTACGTGGTATGATTATGATAATGAACGTAAAGTATTATGTAATGATAAGTGGAAGTTAATGTAATGGAAAGTGGAAGGTAAAGAATGAATGAATGCATGTACGAATGAAAGGATGAATAAAAAGTCTTACAAGCAATTGAAAGGAGATGCACAACTCTAAAATGTTGTTAGCTCAGCTGTGTGTGGTTTAGCTAACCTATAAGGATACACACAGGGGTCTTGTCTTTGTGGCTGACCAAATGTATGGGACCCTTGTCGCTTACCCCTGTACTGTGGTCAGGCCACCAAGAATTAATATAAGCTATAGTCAATGTGTGAAAAATAAAAATATAAAAAAACTTATATGATCAACCATCGAGTTTGCTAGTTGAAGTATATTATAAATTTCATCAGCATTCTAATATAATGAACTTTAGTTATAATTTCTAAGTGACATTTCTTGTATCTTGATTTCATATTCATGTACTTTTGAAATTCTTCTCGCATGTCCAATGGTTTGTTGTTAGTTTTGGTTTTATTCCTAGTGTCCTTGGTTGGGAGCACATCCTCCACATTACAACTTTTTATATGTATGTGTGCTGAGATATAACTTTGGAAGAAATGAATTATTTTATTAATGTTTAAAGATATCATAGTTATAATAAAAATTTTATATTCTTGTTAAATAGAGGTGGTTATGATTTTACTAGTAGGATTGTGTTTTAAATGTGGAGCAAAGGAAAGGTATCTACATTTACGAGCGTAAAAGAAGCCTATTTACAAACTAAAACCCGATTATCCTTTAAACTTGACATAAGTATGCATGATGAAACCCGATTGTCCATTAAACTTGACTTAATATACTGTAAGGCCCGTTCCCGAGACGCCTACAGTTGGTCATTCATCGCACTCAAAACATATATTTACATTTTTCCTTTCATAAATAGTTGCAGCGGAAACATTAAAAACATAATTTCATTCCATCAAAATACTTTTGCACCTTAGTACAATCGTTCCTTTATCAATATCATGTTACATTTACTACAAAAGCATTAAACATAAAGATGCCATCCAAAATACGCTGAGTAGCCGCCCCGTGCCATCCTCAGCAACATACCTGCCAACTGGAAACACATCAAAGTCAGCGTTGCTGAGTGAGTTCTAGTTTTATAATAAAACTTACTTTTCTTTCGTAAAACCATTCTTTACTTCCTTTATAAAAACATTCGTTACATACATGCGTTCACACATCATACGTACATACAGATAATATCATTATTATCTTCATCATTACGTTCGTTACATTCATTATTCATCATACATCATTATCTTTCTCTTCATTCTAGATCCTGTCAGACTTTACCCTCTTCATGGCACACAGCCACGATTACTGAGGTCGAATGACAAGGATTCCATTTCATACATTATTAGGATCATTCGTTAACGTTCATTTCATACATTCATTCTTTCATTCATCTCTTTACTCATTACTTTTTATTACTCGATTCTAGTCTCCTGCAATATCCCCAACTCATGCTCGAAGGTTGATGTTGTGCCGGGACCCACTCACAAGCCCCCGGCTCATGTCCGAAGACTGACACAACACCGGGATACGCGACAAAGATCCTATATGAGTCAATCACAGGAATTGAACTCCATCCGAGGCTGTTGCAACACCAAGTCGCTCACCTCAATAGCCATCTCAATAATTGCACGCTATCCGAGTCTTTTGCACCCCTAGGGTTGCTCACCTCATTGCCCATATTAATGATAGCGAACTATCCGAGTCTTTTGCAACAACAAGGTTGCTCACCCCAAGGCAACATCACGATAGCACGTACTCGAGTCTTTTGCAACGATCGGGTTGCTCACCTCATACATATTCATGGCTTCATGCTACACCCCCAGAGTTATGCGTAACCCGGGTAACCATCATATATTACACCCCCAACATTAGGGGTACTACACCCCCACCGAACTGGGTACATCACCCCCACCGAACTGGGTACATCACCCCCACCGAAGTGGGTACATCACCCCCACCGAAGTGGGTACATCACCCCATCAAAATGGGTACATCACCCCCAACAAAATGGGTACATCATCGAAGGTCAGCCACAAAGACTGGAACCCTTGCGTGCACACTATAGACTAGCTGAACCTCTCACGGTTTAGCTTAAGGCATTAGAGCCGTGCACTTCACTACACTTCACTTACAAGCCTCACACGGTTTCATTCATTCATTAATGCATGCATTCGTTCATTACGTTCCTCTTTTCTTTATCTTCCACTTTACGTTACATAACACTTTCATTTCATTCATTAACGTTCAACGCAAAGCCATAGAAAGATAAACATACATAGCAAGGAACATAACAAAAACATAAACAAACAGCATCATCATACATCACATCACGCACTTCATACATACTATGCATCACACGCACCGCCGTGCCTAACATAACGCATAACATCATACATATCATTATCATCTCCATCAACATCATCCTCCTAATCTCATCATCCTGCGTCACCTTATACCGTCCATTCCTATCACATCGTCGAGGAATCTCATCTCGGCTATCATATCTGAACACTTAGGCGAATGGGCATCTATGCGAATGGACCTATGCGAATGGAATGAATGCTATGGCGAATGGACCTCTATGCGAATGGACTCCCAGTCGCATAACTTTCATGCGTATGGCCTTCAGTCGCATGACTTCAGGCGTATGGGCTTCAGTCTCATACTCTTCATGCGAATGAACCTCAGTCGCATGGCCTCTTGGCGCATGGACTTCAGTCGCATAACCTCCGTGCAAATAAACCTCAGTCGCACCATCTCTCAATCGCATGACTCCCAAGCACATGAACTCCAATCGCATGACCATCATGCGTATGGACCTCAGTCGCATAGAAAACGTGCGTATGGACCTCAGTCACACTTCAATCGGCCGTATGGCCTCCAATCGCCCTCCAGTCGGTCGCCTAGCCCTAGCTGGTGCAGAGTGCAGTTAGGTCGACTGCAGCCGCGGGTTGACCTCCAACCCCTTCCAAACCTCTTTTAAGCTCAAATCAACCCTTCTAAAGGTTAGGGAAACATACCATGACCCCATACAAGCATAACCAAGCAAGAAATCAAGCCTCTAACGCATCATACACATACACACATGCATCAAAACGGGTCTTCACCCAAAAACTCAAAAATAGGTTTTTGGACGTGTTCCAGCCCCAAAATCGGTTGAAAACATGTAAAAGAGGGGTCCTAGAACTCACCTTAACGATCCCGTCGAGTAGAGCTTCGATTTGACTCGCTCCTCGTTGAATTCCACGCTCGAATCCACCCGAACCAACTTTTCTCCCCTTTTCTCCTTCTCCTCTCTTGGCTGAAATATGGGGAGAATAGGGGTGTTTTCCCCCCTTTTATACTCCCGTGCATCGAAGTTTCTCTCGTTGGCGGGTTTGGTCCCTCGACTTTGGACTTTATTTCTTTCTCTTCTTTCGTCGGCTACAAAGGAAATTTCCGGGTGTTACAAGTCCACCCCCCTTAAATAGGTTTCGTCCCCGAAACCTGTTGTCCCTTGAACCATTGCTGGCAATTCTGTCTCATCTCTGTCCTGGTCTCTCACCTGGGATTCAATCGCTCTACGTCGTTTATGAACATATGACTTCTGGTTTATCTCTGACTGCTTTCTCCCAGGGCTTTGATCCTTTCGAGCTTCTCAGTCGTTGCCTCAGTCACCTCAATATTTACCAAACGTCGTTTGGTGCTTGGCCTTCACTTGTAGACAAGTAAGGCATCTACTCACTTACTCCATCATGTCACGCTTCGTGCACCTTCCCGCCATTGCCATCGAAATCACCTTCGGAATCGTTGTGACTCAATCACCCTAAGCCATCACCGTGATCCCCTCAGGCGCTGTTAGCCGTATCATCTTTTTGCAACCCATAGTGTCTTAGGGCTACATCGAATGGCGTATTTATATTCTTACCACTAACAGGCAATTTAGCACAGAAATAGACAGCAGAAAGCAGAACAGAAATAAAACTTTTACTAACGCCAACATTAAATACACAAGCTAAGGATCTATTTACTAGGAACATACCTGACACCACATCGAAGTCTGTCCTAGCTCCCTCCGATCTTCTTCACTCCCAAGCCTCCAGCCGTTTGCTTCTTACAGTCCCTGCTCTTATGACCTTCCTCACCACAAGAATAACACCTCCCCATATCGCAGTTCTTCGCCACATGCCCGGTCCTTCCACAACGAAAGCAAGCATCAGTTCTCAATCTACATTCTGTGGGGTGCCTGTGTCCACACTTGTCACACCTTTCTGAACCCACATCATTTATGACCACACGCTGGTCATCCACACGTGCGCCTTTATTACTTTGAGCGGCTCCGCCGTGTCCCAATCGCTTCCCATTCCAGTCCCGATCACCATCTCCTTTCTTACTACCTTCTATCACCACCATCAATTTTTCATCGTATAACCTTCCCGCTAAATCAACCGCCGACCTAAACGTGCTCGGTCGGGCAGCGATCATGTGCCTACGAATGTCCGCTGGCAGGCCATGGATATACCTCTTAATCTTTCGTGAGAGGGGTGTCACCTGATCCGGCACTAGTCGTGCCATTTCGTTGAACTTGGTGGTGTATTGCTGATGCGTCATTGTTCCCGCCTCCAGCTGCATGAACTCTCTTTCAACTTTGTCCATCTCGCGGTGAGGACAGAATTCCTCAATCACCAGCCTTTTCAATTCTGACCATCTCATCCTCCCGATGGCCCGACTACCCTCAACTTGAACTATGTTGTCCCACCAGCACAAAGCTGAGTCCACGAAAGAGTGGGTAGCAAACTTTACTTTCTGATCTTCTCGGCACTCGCTGATATTTAAAACAGCTTCCATCTCTCTCACCCATCAGATAGCAGCAGCAGCAGTGCCATTACCATCAAAAGTAGGGGGCTTGCATCGCTGAAACGCCCCATAGTTACAGCCTCGTGCCGCCTCCGGTGTAGGCTCTTCCTCTTCTTCTTCCTCTTCGTCATCGGAGAGAACCGTTTCAGTCTCGGGTCGTCTCCTTTC
Source organism: Flaveria ramosissima (assembly GCA_025215565.1). NCBI lineage: Eukaryota > Viridiplantae > Streptophyta > Magnoliopsida > Asterales > Asteraceae > Flaveria > Flaveria ramosissima. The sequence goes on from CM046034.1 coordinate 22,510,493, forward strand.
GCCCGAAGGTCTACCCCTTTCCCTTCTCTCCTCATCTCTAACAGCCTTTATAACTTCGGTCACCACAGACGGTAGGATCGTCTGCATGACCTGATGCACTTCCTCCACGACCGCCTCTCTCATCGAGGCCCTCTGATTAGCATTCTCGTCACCGCCCTCAGGATGAGGGGTCACAGGTTCTTCGTGAACTACCCTTTCGGCCCTTGCCCTTCCTCTTGTGACCCGTGGTTTAGCACCACGTCCACCGTCACCTCCACCACGAGAAGCTTTCGAAGATCTTCCACCAGCCATCCTCTAAACACACTGAAAGATTCAAACACTAACACGGTCATTCAAGGAATAGCTCAGTTTATGTCAAGTATAGTAAGTCCCTAATTACAGTGTCCAGTTGTGATTAGCCACTTACTTTACTCTTCATACTCCGAGCATTACCTATCCTGACTACATCAGTATCTAAACCTACCAGCAACACATAAACCATAAAACATGCGCACGTAAAACCGGTTAACTTTACAAAAACATACCTGATGGCACGCAGCTACTCAGATTGGCATCCCATTCCCTTTCCGTCCCATTCTCAGTTTAAGATTATGTTTTTGAAAACATTTACCCAATTCACTTAAACTTTGGCTCTGATACCAACTTGTAAGGCCCCGTTCCCGGGACGCCTACAGTTGGTCATTCATCGTACTCAAAACATATATTTACATTTTTCCTTTCATAAATATTTGCAGCGGAAACATTAAAAACATAATTTCATTCCATCAAAATACTTTTGCACCTTAGTACAATCGTTCCTTTATCAATATCATGTTACATTTACTACAAAAGCATTAAACATAAAGATGCCATCCAAAATACGCTAAGTAGCCGCCCCGTGCCATCCTCAGCAACATACCTGCCAACTGGAAACACATCAAAGTCAGCGTTGCTGAGTGAGTTCTAGTTTTATAATAAAACTTACTTTTCTTTCGTAAAACCATTCTTTACTTCCTTTATAAAAACATTCGTTACATACATGCGTTCACACATCATACGTACATACAGATAATATCATTATTATCTTCGTCATTACGTTCGTTACATTCATCATTCATCATACATCATTATCTTTCTCTTCATTCTAGATCCTGTCAGACTTTACCCTCTTCATGGCACACAGCCACGATTACTGAGGTTGAATGACAAGGATTCCATTTCATATATTATTAGGATCATTCGTTAACGTTCATTTCATACATTCATTCTTTCATTCATCTCTTTACTCATTACTTTTCATTACTCGAATCTTGTCTCCTGCAATATCCCCAACTCATGCTCGAAGGTTGATGTTGTGCCGGGACCCACTCACAAGCCCCCGGCTCATGTCCGAAGACTGACACAACACCGGGATACGCGACAAAGGTCCCATATGAGTCAATCACAGGGATTGAACTCCATCCGAGGCTGTTGCAACACCAAGTTGCTCACCTCAATAGCCATCTCAATGATTGCACGCTATCCGAATCTTTTGCACCCCTAGGGTTGCTCACCTCATTGCCCATATTAATGATAGCGAACTATCCGAGTCTTTTGCAACAACAAGGTTGCTCACCCCAAGGCAACATCACGATAGCACGTACTCGAGTCTTTTGCAACGATCGGGTTGCTCACCTCATACATATGCATGGCTTCATGCTACACCCCCGGAGTTATGCGTAACCCGGGTAACCATCATATATTACACCCCAACATTATGGGTACTACACCCCCACCGAAGTGGGTACATCACCCCCACCGAAGTGGGTACATCACCCCCACCGAAGTGGGTACATCACCCCCATCAAAATGGGTACATCACCCCCAACAAAATGGGTACATCATCGAAGGTCAGCCAGAAAGACTGGAACCCTTGCGTGCACACTATAGACTAGTTGAACCTCTCACGGTTTAGCTTAAGGCATTAGAGCCGTGCACTTCACTACACTTCACTTACAAGCCTCACACGATTTCATTCATTCATTAATGCATGCATTCATTCATTACGTTCCTCTTTTCATTATCTTCCACTTTACGCTACATAATACTTTCATTTCATTCATTAACGTTCAACGCAAAGCCATAGAAAGATAAACATACATAGCAAGGAACATAACATAAACATAAACAAACAGCATCATCATACATCACATCACGCACTTCATACATACTATGCATCACACGCACCGCCGTGCCTAACATAACGCATAACATCATACATATCATTATCATCTCCATCAACATCATCCTCCTAATCTCATCATCCTGCATCACCTTATACCGTCCATGCTTATCACATCGTCGAGGAATCTCATCTCGGCCATCATCTCTGAACACTTAGGCGAATGGGCATCTATGCGAATGGACCCTATGCGAATGGACTATGGGCGAATGGACCTTTATACGAATGGACTCCCAGTCGCATAACTTTCATGCGTATGGCCTTCAGTCGCATGACTTCAGGCGTATGGGCTTCAGTCGCATACTCTTCATGCGAATGAACCTCAATCGCATGGCCTCCAGGCGCATGAACTTCAGTCGCATAACCTCCGTGCGAATGAACCTCAGTCGCACCATCTCTCAATCGCATGACTCCCAAGCACATGAACTCCAATCGCATGACCATCATGCGTATGGACCTCAGTCGCATAGCAAACGTGCGTATGGACCTCAGTCGCACTTCAATCGGCCGAATGGCCTCCAGTCGCCCTCCAGTCGATCGCCTAGCCCTAGCTGGTGCAGAGTGCAGTTAGGTCGACTGCAGCCGCGGGTTTTCGACCTCCAACCCCTTCCAAACCTCTTTTAAGCTCAAATCAACCATTCTAAAGGTTAGGGAAACATACCATGACCTCATACAAGCATAACCAAGCAAGAAATCAAGCCTCTAACGCATCATACACATACACACATGCATCAAAACGGGTCTTCACCCAAAAACTCAAAAATAGGTTTTTGGACGTGTTCCAGCCCCAAAATCGGTTGAAAACATGTAAAAGAGGGGTCCTAGAACTCACCTTAACGATCCCGTCGAGTAGAGCTTCGATTTGACTTGCTCCTCGTTGAATTCCACGCTCAAATCCACCCGAACCAACTTTTCTCCCCTTTTCTCCTTCTCCTCTCTTGGCTGAAATATGGGGAGAATAGGGGTGTTTTCCCCCCTTTTATACTCCCGTGCATCGAAGTTTCTCTCCTTGGCGGGTTTGGTCCCTCGACTTTGGACTTTATTTCTTTCTCTTCTTTCGTCGGCTACAAAGGAAATTTCCGGGTGTTACATATACTTAAACTAATTATTTGATATGATATTCATGATGATTTTCCGTCTAAAAACCCAAGGACCCGACCTGAGTAACCTAGAAAACTGTTCAAACAATCAATATTACACCCTGGATCTTTATAAAATAAAATAAATAAAGAGAAATTGAGAAAACTTTTAAACTAAATTTAAGCCCTTACTTAGTTAATTAGTTAGTTAAAATCTATGGTTTTCATTTCTTTAAATATAAAGTATAGATTTATACTTGGATGGGATCATCTCTAACATTATTTAAACCATAGATCTTAACCAACTAAGGACTTAAATTTAGTTTAAGAGTTCTTTTAATTTCTTTTATTTACATTTGAACCCGTCCCCCATACATATATGTATAGATGTATATATACACACTCATATGTACACATAGGAGATAAATCAAATAAATATCATGTTTATAATTAAAAACCATGAAAACCACCTTTGGCCAATCATATAATCTACAAATTATTATTTTTAATTGTTTAAAGTGTAATTTATTAAATTTCAACTTAGGTCACTATATATTATTAAATTTCAATTCCAAGGATAAAGATGATGACAGAACGAGTTACATATAAGTAACTTGTATGCGTTACATGTGTGTAACCCATAGTTGTACAAATGGTAACATGTAGTTACATATACGTTACATATGATTTTCTTATTTTAGTTATAACATGGTTTCTCCCCACCCCCACATGTATACAGATACACACACACGTACACACATACACACACACACACACACCACACACACAATATAATATATATATAATATATATAGATATATATATATATATAGAGAGATATAGATATATAGATATAGAGAGAGATAGAGAGAGAGAGATAGAGAGAGACATACAGAAGAGAGAGACATACAGATATAGACAGACAGATAGAATACATACATATACAGAGAGATAAGAGAGAGAGAGATAGATATAGAGAGATATAGAGAGATAGATATAGAGAGAGAGAAAGAGAGAAAGAGAAAGAGAGAGAGAGATAGAGAGAGAGAGAGAGAGAGAGAGACACACACACAGAGAGAGAGAGAGAGAGAGATCTCTATCTCTCTCTCTCTTATCTCTACTATCTCTATCTCTCGTCTAGATCTCTCTACGTCTATCTATCTATCTATCTACGTCTATCTATATATACGTATATATATCTAGATACGTCTCTCTCTATACGTATATATCTATACGTATTATATATATATATATCTACGTATATATATATATATAGATATATATATATATATATATATCTATATATACGTATATAATATACGTATATATATATACGTATATATATATACATATATATATATACATATATATATATATACATATATAGGGTCAGGATCTTTACAGGACTTCTAAAGATCGCGAGAACCGCAAGAACTCATCCTAGCCATTGATTAATATAGTTTTTGTTTTTAATTTAATTTATTCATAAAGGGTATTAATGTCATTTTATATTTGAGTATTTATTGTTTCCTTTTTTCATTCCTTTTAATTATGTTAGTTATTGACTTTTCAAAGATGACCATTATTGCAGGGAGTTGAATTATAGACTTTTATTTATATTATCATCATCTTCAACATTAATATAACAAACCAAAATCAAAGTTCTGGTGAAATTATAAAAATATAGGAATCATATACATTCAATTTTTGTTTACGATGAAGATGAATTGAAGATGAGATGATGACGACAAAGAAGATGATGACGTTCATGAACATGAAGATAGTGGCATATTTGGTTCCGGGTTTGAACCTAATGAAAATTATAGTAACATGATTTCAGTGTGTTCTAAACTGAAATCAAATCAGTTCACACTTTTGAGATTTTTTTAATAATCGATCAAAGGGACAAATGTTCATAGCAACAAAGATGAAGACGATGATGAAGAAGATGTTGTCGTTGATAAAAATGACGATGAAGATGTAAAAGGGTTTTGATTTTTGATGATTTTGAAGATGATGAAGACGATGAAAACGTAAAAGGGTTTCGGTTTTTGATGATTTTGAAGATGATGATGACGATGAAGATGATATTAGTGATGATGTTGTCTACTTCATAATCATATTTAGGTTTGTTCTTTAGTATGATTTTGGTTTTGATTATCCACAAACTCCTAAAGATTACAAAGTGGTACGAATTACATATATGTATACAGATTTTCGTTTATGTGAACCTATGTGTAAACTTGTTTTACATATGTGTAAATCAAGTATAATTTTAGTTTATTTGTATTACAGGTAAGATATTTTGAATTTTAATTTTAGTTTTATGATTTTTATTTTCATTTACACATATGCAAAACTGTTTTCCTTAAAATTTGGTGTTGTTTTTATTTAGATTTATGTTTTTGGATGGGTGTTGTGTTTATTTAGATTTATATTGTTGGATTAGGTGTTATATTACGTATATGCAATTTATGTATATCATACAAGTGGATGAACTGATGTATATATGCATATGCGATCAATAATCTTGTGAATCTTTAGTATCACACACTTTCGTGGTCTAATGCATATAAATCATATAACTAATGATTCGATTCATATATAAATATATATGTATAAGTGGTTATTACCAAATAAATTTACATATATGTAAATCATGTAAATCTGGCAATTCACGAATCTGATGCATGTGTATAAGTGATAAACAATTTTATGAATCTATTAATATATCATAAATTTTATTTGTGTCATATTGTTTTGATGTACATATGTGTAACAACACCTATTCTATCTATACATACTTTAAGATTTAACGAATGCTTATTTTTTATATAGATTTATTTTAATAGTTTTATATATATATATGAATATCTTAGTAGTTTATATATTGTTATGAAATCTATCTTAGTACGTAATATATGTAAAGTACCTGACATATATATAAATGATATGTTTTTATTTAATTTAGGAAAATATGAGAGGGAATAAAATACTTTTATTTCCATATCTTTAAAGGGTTTCCAAAAAACCTAAATGGTTACAATTTACTAATATACCCTTTATGCTTAAATTACAAAAATTAATTGATATATTAATTGACATTATTACCCTTTTTAATCTCAACCATTGATTACTATGATCAACGGTTAATAAGAGTTCTGCGAGTTCTCATATTAAGAGAAGTCCTGAAAAGAACCTAACCCTATATATATATATATATATATATATATATATATATATATATATATATATGTATATAGAGGGACATTCTAAAGAAAACCAAAATTTTAGAAAAAACCAAAGAAACTAATTATGACCTTTGATCTATAGAATCAAGGGTCTTGATTAAAAGGATAAATCTGGAAATTGGTTTTTTTTAAAAGGCGGATAATTGTGCAGGAGGGGCAAATTGGGTATTTCGCATATGCCCCTCGTCTTCTCAAACGCCGTCCGACGGAGGAAAATGCCAGACCTACCGCTCATCGTGATCCTGTTCCGACAACACAGATTGAGAGCCTCTCGTTAGGCTCACCGTCGCCGTCGACGCCGGCCGACGCTAGGGTTATGGCGACAAGCTCTGTTTCGAGACCACCGGCAATGCACCAGCGGACTGTTGAAACTCCGGCGGCACCGGTGGTTGATCCACCGGTGGCCCCGTCGTCGTCAGTGTTCCGTTGAGGAACGGTTTTGGGACGATCGGACGACTGTGTCGGATTACGGCGAATCATTTCCTCGTGGATCTCGATCAGAAGGATCCGCATCAGTATGATGTAAGGTTTCTCGTTTCAGGCTGCTTTATTTGATTGATTCATTGATTGTGTGTTAATATATTTATTAGTGGAATGCTTTAAAATCATATTCAAAGAGCATCATCGGACTCTAGTCTCTAGTTTATTTAATAGAGATTTGATTTGTTTATATTTATGTGTTGATTCGATTGAAGTGCATTGATGTGTAATCGGTTCAGCATTTATGATGTTCGGTTGTTTCCAAGCTTTGACTGACTGGTTTAGATTTTCAGTAGTTAATTACATATATGAATTTCTTTTTTATTTTGCTGTGTTGTTATTATAGTGCTTGTAAGGTAATAATGTATGGCTTATAGTAGTCTTTGTCATTTGAATTTTGGTTTTAGGTTACTATTGTTCCCGAGGTTACATCAAAGCCTAAATGCAAAGAAATCATGAGATTTCTTAGTGATTTGTACTGCGCTTCACATCTGAATAATTTGTGGCTAGCTTATGATGGAAAGAAAGCGCGTTTGC
>CM046034.1:23123039-23310539 GCA_025215565.1 Flaveria ramosissima
GGAGAGTGGGATCGCGTTCGGCTTCGGGAAGGTGATGTGGAGGAAGAGTCCTCGGAAGCCTCAGTGTCTTCGGACGTGACGGATATCCACCCTGGATGTCCGCATCTCCGGAGGTACGCCTCATACTCCGTCTGGGGCTTCTTTCTCCTCAGGTTTCCGGTAGGAGCGGTCTCAGTGTCGGGGTGAGCAGGCGCCTTTCCTTTATCAGCCATTGACGTTATCCTGTAAGAAATACATCATGAGTAATTTGGTTTCTCATAGCTCATGATTTACATAATAGTACTAATAATAGTAGTGATGGCAATAGTATCTGTTATTCCAACATATAGCTGTCTGTTTTGCCCAGATCAATAGTTTCTTCAAGTAGTATGGATAACATAGTTCATCATAAAAATCATTTAATCCCCTTTTTTTTTAAATTAGTTTCAAATCATCAATATAAACCAGAAAAGTCCAACCATAACCTAAAGATCAGTGATGGAAATTACGCGTCTGGTAAATTCATGATTACGTTGATCAAGTGTAATCATCAATTTACCCAACCCGATCATCCCAACACTTTCCACAAGGACAGTCCTAGGGTATCAGGGTTGTACCCTAGGGTCTACTATGGCATTCCCGACTTCTCTACAACCTTTGGCTTGATACCAATCTGTCACACCCCGGGCCCAGGTAGGGTGGGACGTCACAGACTAGCAACAACATATGGCAGCGGAAACAAACCATTATAAGAGCTCAAAGGAGAGAATATCACATGGCATTAAAGTTTTAAAAAGGTAACAGGGCTAGAGACACATCAAGCCCCAAATAAGTTTTACAATCATCCATAAAAAATGAAATTGTACTTGTTCAACACAAAATATAAATTGTTCAATTGTTTCATCAAGGAAATAAGCCAATGCCATGTCACGGGGATAAGTCTAGGTCTTCACAACTGCTAGGATCTCTTCATATATTACCTGAAACATGCTCAAAAGAAAATTGTGTCAACTAAAAAGTTGGTGAATTCAAGTGCTTAAAGTTTAAAAACAAAAGGACTTAATAAATCCTTCTTTGATTAAAAGAAAATAATCATTGTTTATCATCGTGGGAAAAATAAAATCATAATCAACCCTGCACTCAGTCCCAGTTAGCCTCTTCTAAAGTTGTGTTTTACCGGATATTCCCGAAGGAAGAAACTGAGCCCCAAACTAGTGAACCCTACCTGCCCGGATGGTTCACCATAGAATCTTAACAAAACTTGTTACATGCCACAACGATCCCTCAGGATCTCAGTGGGGTAACCTTCCTGGAACGGAAGCCACTGTGTGTGGGGGATTCCCCAAATAGATCTATCCATATAAATCAAGCGGTTCACGAAAGAATTAATGATCATGATATAAGAATCAGCAGGTAACCACAAATCCCACATAGTATCATCAAATAAAGCACAATCATAGTTCATAAAAAGTAGAGGATGTTTCATCCCAAAACAATAGTAAAAAGGGGGATCATTAGAACTCACCTTAGGTTTCCAAATCAAAGTCTCTTGGTGTGCCGGGAAGTGTCACAAGTCTAGCACCCTAACATGTACATATTAAGCAATAAGCTACTGCCCTAAACTCATTCAAAGTGCAACATTGATGTCAAGAGTTTAGCTATTGGGTAAGGCTTTGGTTTCGTGAAGTTTGTATAAAAAGTTTCCTTTTATGGCAAGTCAAGGCGTCTTCATGAAAATTGGGGATTTTCACTTCATTAGATTAAGTATATTAAGAGATTTTGTTGTTCAAGTGTTTATTAGTTTCCTGGAAGTCGGTTATAAGGTTTGGAAAAATTTTACAGTTTAGTCCCTCAAGTTTCAAAATTGATAGTTTCTACCCTTAAGTTTAGTTTCTTGCCTTTTATGTCATTTAAGTCCAAAAATCAGATTATTAGAGTCATATTATGATTATTATGGAGTAAGTGCTTCAAAACTTTAGTCTATGGGTTCGATTTTAAAAACTGCGCGCTTAACGCTCCCGGTTACGGTAAAAGCCGGATAGTTTTAACAGTAATTTGGAGTTTTCATATATTTAAATCTTGGACCAGTAGGTATTTTCTAAAAGATTTCTTTATAAATATTTAAGTCCTTAAATTGTGTAAATTGGCCTTTTATAGTTAAAAATCTTGTTTTTACGTTTGACCCGTTAATGCGCGGTTTTGACCGGGTTTGACCATTTAAAGCTTGTTTGACCGAATTTTTAAATCTTTTAGGTCCTTTATTACTTAACTTACTGAAATCATATGATTTTTATAAATCTTAGTTTTGAACTCTATTTTTATGGATTTTTCTCAAAAACGATGCTCGGTTTGTACCCGTTTTTAGTTAAAATGTCATTTATTTGTGTCTTTGACCATTTAAATTATCGATTGACTCCATAGTACTTTATTTATCATTGTTGAGCTTGGAATTCTTTTTAAAAATGTTAAACTTGTATTCTTACTATTTTTAAGTCATTTTACCATGTTTTCGGGTCCCGAAAGTGACTAAAAGAGGGTAAATCACAACATGTCCTTTATGCCAGAGATTAAACATTGCTAACACTTCTAATATTCACTAAAACCTACTGTAATTTCAGTCCCAACATGTTGCCTAGTTGATCTATACATCCATATGCTTCAAATATGTAGAAAATGCCATAACCGACAATTACACTAGTGTAAACCATCTTAACTTGAGTTTAAATGTTACCAACACTTCGTTTAACTTCATAAACAGATTATTAAGGTGTCATTAAGTCGTTCATGAGTAGGTTATGGGTCTTGGTTAAAAGGATTTTTCAAACAAATGCTCAAGAGGGTGTTGTTACATGTAGAAAGGAGGGTTTCAAGGTGAAATCCATGTATCAACCGTGGATTTGAGTAAGTAGCCACTTGGAAATTTTAAAAACAGGTTCTTGGGAGTCCATTAAGTCATAAAAATGCAGGTCTCAAGTTTCGTTTACAAGAGTTTAAGCTTTCACAAGTTAGATGATGTCAAAACACTCAAAATGAGGGTTTTCATGGTGGAAATCGGTTTCCACCTCAAGAATGACTAACATAACATGAAGTTTACCTTCAAGAACGTTGGGAACTCCTTAAGAATGAGATGATGGTGAGATGTTTCTGCTACAACAAGGAAATACACGGTTCTTAGATGATAGATAAAGAAAACAAGAGAAATGTCACAAAACCGACAACTTGAGCTTACACTCGATGTAACTCACGGTTTAGAAGGTGTTGATGGCCGTGAATGGCTTGAAACTCCTTGGACTTGAATGGAGAAACTCGAACTAAGGCTGGAAAGGTGGAACAAATACGGTTGTGTGACCAAATCTTGCGAACAAGGCTACTTCTTTGCGGTTTTTGCTCTTGGCCGATTAGAACTTGGTGTGGTCTTCGAATTTCCTTCACAAGACTAGAGAGAATTGTTGGAGAGTGTTGTGAGATGTGTGTGTGTGTTTTGGTTCAGTTGGTTCGAATTAAGGGAGAGAGGGAGAGAGAGGGAGAGAGATGCATGAAAGATGAGTGGGTGTGTGGGGTGGTGGTGAAGAGGAGAGGAGAGTGGTGAGAGGGGCGGCCGTTCTTGGAGGGTAGTGGGGAAGGGTTTTTGATTTAATTTTAATTGTAATTTATATTGTGTAGTGTAATTTTGTAGTATTGGGTATTATGTATTATTTAGTGGAAAGGTGGTTTGAGGTATCTAATGCATGCCCATGCATGCATGGCCGAAATTATGCAAGTGTGTGAGTGGGTATGACCTCACATGTTAATGGCCATTCTCTTGAGTTTAATTTTGCTCAAGGGGTGACTAGTTGACATTCCCGGAACACTAATTTTAAAAAAAGTAGAAAACCTAAATGGTTAAAAGTCAATAATAAAAATATCACATGAAATCATAATTTACATCAAATAGTAAGAAGGGGGTTCACTTTCAATTTCAGAGTAGGGGTGGATAGTTTCAATTATTAGCACTCATAACAGGGATAATGATGCAAGTAATCTAGGGTTAGGGGTAAAAACCTGGAGGTCGGTTGTCACATGTTGTTCTTTTACAAAGCAACGATTTAGAAAAACCCATTTTCTAAATTGGTGTCGGTATTTATTTGTTTGATCTTATCAACAAATAAATACTATTGGGTGTTTGTATAGCTTGTTATGGGGATGACCCGACTTGGATCAAATACAACCCACAGCATTCTTGTATGTGTCTTGGGCATATAAGGTCCAACAATTTCCCACTTGCACAAGATTCATAGAAGATTGATGCAGGCAGTAAATACCGCCTAACAACGATTTACTACGCTTAATACGTATGACTAAGTGCCATTCAATAACATCATCTCCTTCAAGTACCATACTTGAAATGATTTAGGTGAATCAATCATTTTTCCTTTTGTCACAGATGTCATGTTAAATCCTAGAGACACAGAGTGATCATTCTCCATTGATTTTTAACTTTATCAGGCCTAGAATTTTTATCCAACGCAAAATAAGAGAGACAATCCCATCTTGACAACATACGTCTCTCACAATTACCTTATATCATACCTGAACTCAGACTTATGTACTGCCATGTTTCAAGAACAGCGAAGAGCTAAGTCAAAGTATAATATTTGGTAAATATCAAGACCCAATACGTATCTCAGGTTAGAGGAATACCAAATGATGTTCGCTTTACTCAAAATTACTTATGATCAATCAGGAAGATTCCATGTCAGTAATATTTGAGATGCAGGTCAGTCCAATATTTGCATCCCACAAATAATATGAACCCTTGGCAGCAACCTTTGCTCTCTATATTCATCCATATGAATATCTACCAATCCAAGTTCATAATAGCATTACCTTCATACTTGTTGCCACGAAAGCATGAACAGCACGGACATTCTGAGTTAATCAATTACTCAGGATTTTAAACATGCCAAAATAGGAATATTAGTTGAATCATCATAACTGAATAATCCATTCAAGTTGTAATAAAGGGTTACAATATCTCATTATAGAAATTAAAGATCAAAATCCCGTCACTAGAATATTGAAGCCCCATGGCACAAGCATTGACTGAAAGGCTTCGCCTTTTCAAGAAGCTTCGTGAGTGGATCCGCAATGTTTTGGTCCGTGTGAATGTGACTTTGCGAATACATATCTTTCCCTTTTCAAATTCATCCCTTATGTAGTTGAATCTTTCGTTCAATGTGCCTAGTCTTTTGATGTGCGCGGAGTTCCTTGATTTGAGCAATCGCACCCTCGTTATCACAAAGAATTTCTAGGGGGGTGACTCATAGGAAGGGACCACCTTTAGATCGGCAAGGAACTGCGCATCCTTTAAGATCTAGCTGAAATGCCTCTAATGAGGGTGCTAATTTAAGCATGAGTGCTGGATATTCGAGGGATTCTATGATCTGTATTCTGTAGTTGATAAATGCCACAACATCTTGTGTTTAGAGCTCTTCCAAGAGATTGCTCCTCCATTCAAGATGAAAATGTACCTCGGATTGTGATCGTGAATCATCCCGATCAGTTTGGAAACTCGCATCCGTGTAACCCTTCACTACAAGCTCCTCCTCACCAGATCCATAGATTAGGAACATATCTTTGGTCCTCCTTAGGTACTAAGTATGTTCTTAACAGCCATCCAATGACTGCTTCCAGGATTTTGTTGGTATCGGCTTGTCATGCTTAAAGCGCATGACACGTCCGGTCTAGTGCATATCATTGCATACATGATGGATCCTATAGCAGACGCATACGGGATCCCTTCATTTTGTCTTGATCATCCTTTGAGCTTGGACATTGAGTCTACTCAATATTGTTCCTCTTTGAATAGGTACGGTTTCCTACTCTTTCTTAGAGTTTTCCATCTTGAACCTTTTCAAGATCTTATCAATGTATGCACTTTGATTAAACCCTATCATCCGCCTTGATCTATCCCTATAGATCCTTTATTCCTAAAATATAGGCGGCTTCACCAAGATCCTTAATGGAGAAATAGCTTCCAAGCCAGGCTTTACACCTTCCATGGTTGGTGGAATGTCATTTCCATATAGTAGAATGTCATCGAATACAATACTAGGAAAGTGATGAAGCCTTCTTATACACATGCTCATCAGCGTTTTGATGAATCTAAATTTTATTATTTCTTCATCAAAACGGTGATTGCAACTCCTTGATGCTTGCTTCAATCCATAGATTGATTTCTTTAACTTGCATACTTTGTAGGATGTTTTGAGTTGACCAAAACCTTCAGGCTGCTGAACCATATAGACATCTTCTCAAGATATCCATTTAGAAAAGCGGTTTTGACGATTTTGACATCCATTTGCCAAATCTCATAAATCATAATGAGCAGCTATGGCAAAAAATAATCAATAATAGAGTCAGAATAGCATTTCAAGATCTATTGAAGAAGCTCATCATGAGTTAAAAACCTGAGTTTGATGAAGTGAAACCTTTTGCTACAAGTCTAGCTTTATAAGTATCTAAGTTTCCATGCATATCGGTTTTCTTCTTGAAAACCCACTTACTTCCAGCTATCTTGGAGTTAAGAGGTGGTTCAACCAAGTCCCACACTTGGTTGTCATACATGGATTGCATCTCCATGTTCATGGCTTCAAGCCATTTGTCACAATCCAAATTGGACATTGCATCATGATAGGTGGTTGGTTCATTGGAATCTACCACATAGCATCCATCTACAAAAAATCCATATCTTTCAGGTGGATTACTATTTCTACCAGATCTGCGAACGTTTTGTGTATATTGATCAACCACTTGATCATTCTCAACATCCTCATGATGAGTGCTAGTGTCAACCAAACGTGTATCGGTTTGTGGTTCTTGATCCTCCTCAAGATCCACAGTTTGTTGGATTCTTTATGCCCAAGACACATAGAACAATGATGTGGTTAGTACGTTATGATCCAAGTCGGGTCATACCCAATAACAAGCTTAGCAAACACCAATTAATATTTAATTTAATATTTAATTGATGATATGATCATGCAATTAAATAAATTCACCAATTTAGAAAATGGGTTTTCTAAATAAGTTGCATATGAGATGAACAACTTATATGGATATTGGGTTTGGATATTATTGTATAATGCTGTGTTAATTTAGTAAATAAATCACATAATAATAAAAGTGTGTGTATGTTATATAATTAAAAGGTTAATTATATATATGTATCTTTTTTATTATCTTTAGTTTGACAAAAGATTAATATACAAGGACCATTTTGGGAAAATCAAAAGGGGAGAACAACCCTAATAAGGGTTTCAGCCGCCCCCTTCTTGGCAGCCATCCCCTTGTGTTGTTTTTGGTTTTTCTCTGGGTTTGCTCTCCTAGAACATACACACCCTTACCCTATTTTTCAGATCTCTCTCACTCTTATATGCAAAAGGGTCACAAGAACATGTTCTTTTTGGAAGAAAGATATCATGGCTGCTGGAACAAAGTTCTAACATCCTTGTTGATGTTCACGGCTGGAATAGAGGTTCCAGCAGCCTTATTGATCCGATTTGGTGTTCAAATCCTAGCAAATGGGGTTTTCTTTAGAGGCTTGTGGGTATGGACACTTGAGGACATCTACCTTGGTGTTTTGGCCATTCAAGAGCAGCCTTTTCTTCACCCAAATCACGTTTTTAGCAGCCCTTATGGAAGGTGTTTCATTCACATTTTCAGCAGCCTACAAAGGTAGTTTGTTGATGTTGTTTTGGTTGTTTCCTTCTCTTGATAGCTGGTTCAAACACATATGAATGATCCTTATGTTTTGGGTTTGTTGAAACAAAGTTATGAACTTTTAATTTTCTGATTACAACATGATATTAATCTATTATTCCGCTGCGTTTTCTCAGTTTAAATGGTTTTTAAACTAGTTAGTTAAAGGTCCAACAAACCCAACATTGGCATCTAGAGCCAGATATGTGGATGAATAGCTTCATTTGTCCTTGTAAAATTGGTTTTATAGGACTTTAACAACCTAATAGGGGCTGTTTTGTGATGATATGATGATGATCCCCAACCTTTCAAGGTTATATCATGCATGCTTATGATTAAACCTTGAAAGCATGACATTAAATGGTTGATTATATTATTTTGGACATAACCCTAAAGTTTTGGTTCATGTTGGCCAGAACTTTAAGGTTATAACAAGGGGTTCATTTAGTTCTTGAAATGATGTATATGGATACATGTTTTAGTGCATAACATAGCCTTGACCATGTGTGTTTTGGATTTGGTTGATTGTGGAATTGTCATGTTGGTTGTATTCATTTAAAAGGGTTGTAATAATTTCTTTGTTTAAGTATTTGGGTTGTAATTTATTTATTCATTTGGTTATGTAATAAATAGAATAGGTGCATTTCTTTTATTAGAAAATTGTATTAGGATATAATTTGTAAAAGAAGATGCACAAGAAGAAGACCCAAAAGCAAGGACACAAAAGACATGGACACTTGAAGCATACGGATGCGGGTTCAAGTGGGAGTTCATGGACACTTAGAAGTGTCAATTTTAAACCCTTAGGAATGACCTTATGACAACACTTGTGATGGCAAACAAGTTAGTCAACTTAGTGGCTATGGTTATGCACATATGTTTGTATGATTATGCTTGTTTGGTTGTTGTTGTGATGATTGTTGTTTGATATTTGGATATGAAAAACAAACTCATTAGCAAACTTAACAAGCTAAAAATTTATGGTTTCTAATCATTAAGTGGTTATAAAAGGTTATTAAAGGATTAATGATTTAATAAAAGAGGTTTTATTAAAAATAAACCATAGGGTACCATGTATTTGAAAGCATGCGAATACAAGGTACATAGAGTTTTCATAACTAGAATTAATGGAAACTTAAATCCCTTTGGTAACAAGTCTAACACCATCCTTTTACACGACACTCGAATCTCTTGGGAACTATTTGTGGGATAAAGGTCACCTAACCACTTGTAGGGAACTTGTATCTTTGAGGTGAGTCTAACGTACTTGTGGGATAAAGGTCACCTAACCGCTTGTATGTGAAAACTCACACGTGTGTGTAAGTAGGACGACTTGAATTGGAAACCATGTGATTAGGGTCACCGAAGCATGGCGTACAATGGTGTTGATGGGATTAAACATGCCGACTAAACATATGATGTTTAACCGATCCCATAAGACTAGAAGTTGCAATAGGTTGCAATTGTCAACTGTTGACTACCTTGTTAATTTAAATAATGGGATAAAGGTCACCTAACCATCATTTAAATGTAACGTTGGATTCTAGATTTTAATTATTAATTGTCTATGAGACATGTAAAGGGTATTAATAGTTAAAATGCAATTTTTCAGAAATACTAAAATGAACTTTGTAATTTTGTAATATTGGCCGCAAACCACGATGCTACTACCCCGACCGTCCCTACCCTATCACCGAGAACCATCTTAAAAGGGGATCGTCTTAACCATAATAAACTTATGGACTCAATTTCGAAATTTGAGAATCGTTCTCAAAATGAGTAAAGGCCTATGTCCTTGACGATCCCATACCTAACCAACCAACGCTGTTGATGTTAAGGCCTTTGACGATTAGCTTAGGCACACTAAGGATTCTGTGCAAGTATCCTACCTCATGTTGGGAATATGATTCCCGAACTCCAAAAGGGTTTGGAGCATCATGGGGCATATGACATGATAATCTAGTTGAAGGAAATGTTCCTTTAAAAACTTTAGTAGATTGCTACGAAACGGTTCAAGCACTTTATACATGTCACATGGAGAAACCCAATCGATATCATCTTATATATTTTAAGATGAAAAGCCACATTGATAGCCTCAAGATGCTTAACTGTCCTGTCTCAAAGTAGTTGGCCAAGGATTTGATCCTTGATTGCCTAACTAAAGGTTTGAGACATTCATAATAAACTGTAATATGATGGGGTGGGACAAGAGCATTGGTGAACTTCACGCAATGCTCAAAGCAACCGAGGCAGGGATGGGTAGAGAGGTTCTACCTATTCTCTCGATCAATGAGGGAGGCTATAATAAATGGCCAATCCCGATCCTAAGGCAATTATTGCCAAAGGAAAGGAATACATCAAAGCAAAGGTTAATGTGAAACCTCGAAAAGCCTAAGCTTATGAAGCCTAAGGTAACGAAGAACGTTCCATGCTTTGAGTATGGAGAGATAGGACTATGAAAAGGAATTGTTCCTCCAATCTCAAGGAGTTGAAAGACAAGAGGGATGTTGGGCAAACCTCAAATACAATTTCCATGATTCACACATTGTATTAAATGTCATTTCTTCAAAACACATGGGTATTGGATACCGGATGTGAGACTCATACTTGCAATTATTGCAAAGGGGTTCAAAGAAATGTGCGCTTCAAGGAGGGAAACTCTGTTTTGAGACTTTCAAATGGTTTGGAAGTTGTTCTCAAAATTTTTTTGTATGCACCTAGTTTGACTAGGAACATAATTAAAGTTTCCTATTGAAACAATATGATCATGATTTAAAGTTTGTAAATAATGGTATTAAGTTTTATGGATGATGTATTTCATTTTAAGGACATGCCTTTTAATGATATCCATGAATTGGTTCATGATAATTCGTCCTATAATGACTTATTATACACATTGAGCACCAAGAAACTTAAAATGGGTTTAAGTTATTATTATCTTTGATATTATCGTCTTAGTCACATAAACAAGAATTGGATTCAAACACTTCAAAAGAATGGTCTTTTGGAAACAAATGAAAATGTTTCATTTGATAAGTGTGAACCAAAAGACTTACTAGGAATGATACATTTAGATGTATGTAGTCCTTTTAAGACAATGACAAAGATTGGTGAAAGATACTTCATTATTTACCGACGATTACAGTCGCTATTATTGTGTGCACTTGATGACGCATAAGTATGAAGCTTTTGAAATGCTCAAAATCTTCAATAATGAAGTAGAATATCAACTCTACATAAATATCTGTGTTCTTCATTCTGATAAAGAAGAAACTGAACCCTATTTGGATATGGTTCAATTTATTATGGCTATGAGCTTACCATCTTTATCATTTTGGGTTTTCGCATTGCTCTTTAAGTCTCATATTTTGAATATGACCCGGACCAAGAAAGTGTGGATTAGTTGAATATCCTAGAGACTGTATAGGATACTGTTTCTTCGACTCAACAGAGCAAAAGTATTTATTGCTCGAAAGGCTAAGTTCTTGGAAACCGAGTTCTTTATGGAAGGAATGACGTATAGAACTGTGGAACTTGATAAGGATCAAAATCCACAAGCCGGTACACTTTTGGTTGACACTAGCTACCAACAAGAGGTTGTTGATGATAATCAAGAGGTTGATAAATATACACAAAACGTTCACAAATCTGGTAGAGTTAGTATTCCATCTAAGTGATATGAACATTCCAAGAATGAATGCTATGTGGTTGACCCCTATAGGCTAACCATATACCAAGATGCTATGTCCAATTTGGATTGGGACAAATGGCTAGAAGCCATGAACGTAAGGATGCAATCCATGTATAACAACCAAGTTTGAGAATTGGTTGACCCTCCACTTAACTCCAAACCGGTTGGATACAAGTGGGTTTTCAAGACGAAAACAGATATGCATGGAGACCTGAATACTTATAAGTCAAGACTTATAGCATAAAGTTTCCATCAAACTCAATTGGTTGAATATGATGAAACTCTTACGCCCGTGGCAATGCTAAAGTCGATTAGGATATCATGTGCCATAACTTCATATTTTGAATATGAGTTTTGGCAAATGGATGTCAAACCGCTTTTCTTAATGAACATCTCGAAGAGACTGTCCATACAGTTTAGCATGATGGTTTTGTCGATCCATGACATCCTAATAATGCATATAAGTTAAAGTGATCAATCTATGGATTGAAACAAGCATCGAGAAGGTTGTGTATATATATATGAAGGCTAGTGGGAGCATAATTATATTCTTAGTGTTGTATGTTGATGACACACTACTATTTGGAAATAATATTCCTTGGAAGGTGTTAAAACCTAGCTTGGAAGATGTTTTTCATATAAGATCTCATTTAAGCCAACCATATTTTGGAATAAGGATCTATAAGGATAGATCGTGGTGATTGATAGGGTTAAACCAAAGTGCATATATATTGATAAAATCTTGAAAAGGTTCAAGATGGAAAACTCTTAGAAAGGTATGGTACCTATTCAAGGAGGGACAGTGTTGACTACGTCTCAATGTCCAAGCTCATAGGATGAGCAAAATCAAATGAATGATATCCCATACGCATCTGCTATAGGATCCATCATTTGTGTGATGATATGCACTAGACCGGACGAGTCATGCTTATTAAGTATGACAAAGTAGATACCAATAGAAATAACCATCGGATGCTCTTAAAAGTATATTGAAATACCTTAGTAGGACTAAGGATTTGTTTCTAATATACGGATCTATTGAAAAGGAAGTCGTTGTAAAGGGTTACACGGATGCAAGCTTCCAAAACTGATCGAGATGATTTTCGATCACAATCGGGGTATACTTCCATTATGAATGGAGGAGAAGTGTCCTTGAAAGGTTCAAAGCAAGACACGGTAGCATTGTTCACTACAAAATCCGAATACATAGCCGCTTCATTGGCAGCTTGGGAAGCTGCATGGATAAATTTGTCCATTGCTTATCTAGGGATGGTCTCTACCATTCAAGACCCCTAGAAATCTTTGGTAATTACATGGGTGGGATTGCTCAAATCAAGGAACCCCGTACTCATCAAAAGACTAAGCACCTTGAGCGGAGATTCAACATCATAAGGTATGGAGTTGAAAAGGGTAAAGATATATATTCGTAAAGTTCATAAAGATCAAAACATTGCTGATCCACTAACGAAGCTCCTTGATGAGGGCAAAGTATGAGGGTCATACTTGTGCCTTAGGACTTTGATTTACTGGTGATTAGAATTGATTGTTTAGCATATAAAACATGGAACAATTGTAATATTTAACTCTTTTATATATTTGAGTTATGTTCCCTTTTAGCATGTTTACATCCATGAATAATTCTTTTATTCTAAATGTCCGTAGTCGGTCATATTTGTGGGAACAAATATGAATGTAAGACTATATGAACTTGGATTGGTGGATATTCATAAGGCATGAATATAGAGCAATTGGTTGCTGCCAAGGTTCATAGATATTCGTGGGATACGAATATTGGACTGACCCGCGTCTCAAATCTTACTACATGGAATCTTATTGATTGATCATAAGTAAATTTGAGTAAAGGCGAATATCATTTGGTATCCTCTGACCTGAGATACATATTGGGTTTTGATATTCACCAAGTGTTATACCTTGAGCTAGTTCTTCGCTGATATGAAATAATGGTCAGTACGTAAGGCTATGTTCAGGTATGACATAAGGTGATTGTGAGAAACGTATGTAGTCAAGATGGGATTTGTTCCTCTTATTCGTTGAGAGTATGATGTCTAAGGCCTGATTAAGTTAAATCAACAAGGAATGATCATTATGTGTCCTTGTATTTAACATGACATCTGTAACAAAAGGATAAATGATTGATTCACCTAAATCATTTCAAGTTTGGAACTTGAAGGGGATGATGTTATTGAAGGGTTTGTTAGAACATAAAACCAAGTTTAACCATTTAAACTTTCAGAAAACGCAGCGGATATATAGCTTTAAAACCGATTTTAAAGGCTGAAAAATATGTTCTTTAAGTGACCATACAAGTGTAAAACAAACCCATAATCAAAGGGATCTTTAATATGTGAATGAACAAGCTATGAACATCTATTAAACTACATAAAATCACAGCTACATAGAGCTGTGATAAACTACCTTTTTCAGCAGCTTAAGAACGACTTTTAGGAGGATGTTTGATGCTCAAATTCGGCCAAGGCTCCAAGGTAAGGACCCCTCAAGCTTGTATACCCAAAGCCCTTTGCAAAACACCTTCTTGTTAGGAAGAAAACTACACCAAAGCACTCCAAAACCTCCCAACTTTCTGCTGGCCGTGAGCTTCTTGAGAGAGAGAGAGAGGTTTAGTTTTTGAGTCTTTTGCATGTATTGAGAGAATACAACTTGAGTGTAAGACTAGTTAAATGTAATGTGGTGTTCAAGAAACAAGAGAACCAATGGGAACAAGGGGGGGGGGCGAAAATTCAAAGTTTAAAGGGTTTCCCCCCTTTAAACTTAAACACACATTATAAATGTTAACTAGTCTTTTTATTAGATATATATACAACTAACCTTTAATTGTATAATCTATACACTCCCAATTATTAATTTGTAATGTTATCTAACTTATTTAAATAACATTACAAATAATATTGTTGAACAAAATATCCTAATAAATTGTTCCATCTCATATGCAACTTGTTTAGAAAACCCATTTTCTAAATTGGTGTAAATATTTAATTGTATGATCATATCATCAATTGAATATTAATTGGTGTTTGCTAAGCTTGTTATTGGGTATAACCCGACTTGGATCATAACGTACTAACCACATTAATATTCTAAGTGTCTTGGGCATATAGAATCCTACAATCTCCCACTTGCCCAAGATTCATAGAAGATTGATGCAAGCAGTAAATACCGCCTAACAACGGTTTACTACCCTTAATATGCATGACTTATAGCCATTCAAATAACATCATCCCTTTCAAGTACCCTACTTGAAATGATTTAGGTGAATCAATCATCTATCCTTTTGTTTCAGATGTCATGTTAAATCCAAGAACACAGAATGATCATTTCTTGTTGATTTAACTTGTCAGGCCTTAGACATCTAACTCTCAACGAATAAGAGGAACAAATTCCATCTTGACTACATACGTTTCTCACAAACACCTCGTGTTATACCTGAACATACCCTTATGTACTGTCCACTATTTCAGGATAGTGAAGAATGAGCTCAAGGTATAAAACTTGGTGAATATCAAAACCCAATATGTATCTCAGGTCTGAGGATACCAAATGATATTCGCCTTTACTCAAATTTACTTATGATCAATCAAAAGGATTCCATGTAGTGAAATTTGAGATGCGGGTTAGTCCAATATTTGTATCCCACAAATATCTATGAACCTTGGTGGCAACCCATTGCCCTATATTCATCCTTATGAATATCAACCAATCCAAGTTCATAATAATCTTACTTTCACACTTGTTCCCACAAGTATGAGCGACTACGGACATTTTAGAGTAAACATTTTACTCATGGATAAAACATGCTAATTTGGAACATTAATTGAAACATTATAACCAAATAATTTTATTCAAATAATAAAGAGTTCCACATATCCAAATATAAAATGTACAGATCAAATCCAATCACTAGAATATCGAAGTCCCATGGCACAAGTATGACATTCATGCTTTGCCTTTTCAAGGAGCTTCGTGAGAGGATCCGCAATATTTTGATCCGTGTGAACTTTGCGAATACATATCTTTCCCTTTTCAACTTCATCCCGTATGTAGTTGAATCTCCGCTCAATGTGCCTAGTCTTTTGATGAGCACGGGGTTCCTTGATTTGAGCAATCGCACCCTCGTTGTCACAAAAGATCTCTAGGGGTTCCTGAATGGAAGGGACAACCCCTAGATCGGCAATGAATTTCTTCAACCATGCAGCTTCTTGAGCTGCCAATGAGGCGGCGACGTATTCTGATTCTGTAGTTGATAGAGCCACCACATCCTGCTTGGAGCTCTTCCAAGAGACAGCCCCTCCATTCAGAATGAAAATGTATCCCGATTGTGACCGTGAATCGTCACGATCGGTTTGGAAACTCGCATCCGTGTAACCTTTTACAACGAGCTCCTCGTCACCAGATCCATAGATCAGGAACATATCTCTTGTCCTCCTTAGGTACTTAAGTATGTTCTTAACAGCCATCCAATGACTGTTTCCAGGATTTTGCTGGTAACGGCTTGTCATGCTCAAAGCGCATGACACATCCGGTCGAGTGCATATCATAGCATACATGATGGATCCAATAGCAGATGCATATGGGATTGCCTTCATTTTATCATGCTCATCCTTTGAGCTTGGACATTGAGTCGTACTCAATATCGTTCCTCTTTGAATAGGTACGGTACCTTTCTTAGAGTTCTCCATCTTGAACCTTTTCAAGATCTTATCAATGTATGCACTTTGATTCAAACCAATCAACCGCCTTGATCTATCCCTATAGATCTTTATTCCTAGAATATAGGCGGCTTCCCCAAGATCCTTGATGGAAAAACAACTTCCAAGCCAGGTTTTTACACCTTCCAAGGTTGGAATGTCATTTCCAAATAGTAGTATGTCATCAACATACAATACTAGGAAAGTTACTGTGCTCCCACTAGCCTTCTTATACACACAAGCCTCATCAGCGTTTTTGATGAAGCCAAATTTCTTTACTTCCTCATCAAAACGGTGATTCCAGCTTCTCGATGCTTGTTTCAATCCATAGATTGATTTCTTTAACTTGCATACTTTATTAGGATGTTTTGGATCGACAAAACCTTCAGGCTGAACCATATAGACATCTTCCTCAAGATATCCATTTAGGAAAGCGGTTTTGACATCCATTTGCCAAATCTCATAATCATAATGAGCAGCTATGGCAAACAATATCCTTATAGACTTTAGCATCGCAACAGGTGAGAAGGTTTCATCATAATCAACCCCTTGAGTTTGAGTGAAACCCTTTGCTACAAGTCTAGCTTTATAAGTATCCAAGTTTCCATGCATATCGGTTTTCTTCTTGAAAACCCACTTACTTCCAACTACCTTGGAATTAAGAGGTGGTACAACAAGTTCCCAAACTTGATTGTCATACATGGATTGCATCTCAACGTTCATGGCCTCAAGCCATTTGTCACAATCCAAATTGGACACTGCATCATGGTATGTGGTTGGTTCATCTGAATCTACCACATAGCATCCATCCATGAAAAATCCGTATCTTTCAGGTGGATTACTAGTTCTACACTTCTGCGAATGTTTTGCGTGTATTGATCAACCATTTGATCATCCTCAACATCCTCATGTTGAGTGCTAGTTTCAACCAAACGTGCATCAGGTTGTGGTTCTTGATCCTCCTCAAGATCCACTGTTCTACTGCTAGTTCCTTCCATAAGGAACTTTGCTTCTAAGAACTCACCCTTTCTGGTAACAAACACCTTTTGTTTCAGTGGATCATAGAAATAATATCCCATAGAATCTCTAGGATATCCAATAAAGATACACTTGGTGGATCGGACTTCCAATTTGTTTGGGGTGGGAGTCTTAACATAAGCCTCACAACCCCAGACCCTTAAGTATGATAGGGATGGAACCCTTCCATGCCATATCTCAAAAGGTGTCCTTTCCACCTTTTTGGTTGGGGCCATATTTAGAATACGGGCCGCGAAGAGCAAAGCGAAACCCCAAAATGATAGAGGTAATGTGCTTCTAACCATCATAGATCGGACCATATCCAATAAGGTTCGATTCCTCCTCTCAGACATACCATTATGTTGTGGTGTTCCAGGTGGAGTGAGTTGTGAGACAATCCCACAAATCCTAAGATGATCTTGAAAAACATCACTTAGGTATTCACCTCCTCTATCGGTACGGAGAACTTTAATTGACTTGTTGAGTTGATTTTCAACTTCATTCTTGAAGATTTTGAACATTTCAAAAGCTTCATCTTTGTGCCTTAATAAGTACACATACCCATAGCGGCTATAATCGTCGGTAAAGGTAATGAAGTATCTTTCACCATTCCTAGTCATTGGCTTAAAAGGACCACATACATCCGAATGTATGATTCCTAATAAATCTTTTGCCCTTTCGTTAGTTCCACTAAAGGGTGCCTTAGTCATCTTTCCTTGTAAACAAGATTCACAAACATCAAATGAATCACATTCATTTGTTTTTAAAAGACCATTCTTTTGAAGTGTTTGTAAACGTTTCTTGTTTATATGGCCAAGACGACAATGCCAAAGATAGGTATCACTCAAGTCCAACTTGAGTTTCTTGGTGTTAGTTTGGTACAATGAGCTATTTAAAGTATTTTCATGAACCAATTCATAAATACCATTAATGGGAATAGCTTTAAAATAGAACATACCATTTAAAGAAACATGAATATCATTTTCAATAAAGGATAATACATATCCAAATTGTTTTAACAGGGCTACAGAGATAATATTCCTAGTCAAACTAGGAGCATACAAAACATTGTTCAAAATCACTTCCAAACCATTTGGAAGTTTCAAGATGTAGTCACCACGGGCTTCAACTTGAACTTTAGCCCCATTGCCCATGTAGAGGCTTACATCCCCTTTCTTGAAGTCACTACTTCTTTTGAACCCCTGCAACAAATTGCAAATGTGAGTTCCACATCCGGTATCTAATACCCATGTGTTAGAGGATATCATGTTTAAATCAATATGGATCATGTATATTGTACCTGAGGTCTGCCCGGCATCCCTCTTTGCTTTCAACTCTTGGAGATGGACGGGACAATTCCTTGCCCAATGTCCAATCTCCCCACACGTGAAGCATGGGTCGTTAGTAGCAACCTTTTGCTTTTTCTCTTGTGGTTTGGGTGGTACCCTTACCACCCCTTTCCCCTTTCCCCAAACGGGTCCCTTACCCTTGGCAACCTTTGCCTTGGGTGCGGGATAAGGCCTTTTCTTGTTCCCACCTTCATTGATGGTGAGAACGGGTAAAACCCTTTTACCCATGGCCGCCTCGGCCGTTTTAAGCATTGAGTGAAGCTCACCAATGCTCTTGTCCCAAGCATTCATGTTGTAGTTCAACACGAATGTCTCGAACTTCTTGGTAAGGCCATTAAGGATCAAATCCGTGGCCAATTCCTTCGAGACGGGACAGTTAAGCCTCTCGAGGCGGTCAATATGACTTTTCATCTTAAGAACATAAGATGAAACAGATTGGTTGTCGTCCATACGACATGCATGGAGTGCTCGAACCGTTTCGAAGCGCTCAACCCTCGCTTGCTGTTGGAACGTTTCCTTCAGCTGGGTTATCATGTCATAAGCTCCGTGATGTTCATACTCCTTTTGGAGATCCGGAGTCATGCTCGCTAGCATGAGACAAGACACTTGGACGGAGTCCTCAGTGTACTTCAACCAATCGTTGAAGGCCTCCTGATCATCCTCGCTAGGTTGATCGGGGATAGGGTCGTCTAAAACATACGATCTTCTCTCTTGCTTGAGAACAATTCTCAAGTTTCGATACCAATCGATGAAGTTGTTATGATTTAGACGTTCCTTTTGGAGGATCGCTCGTAGAGATTGGTTGGACGCGGATGAGTTATCGGAATTATCATTATTTGAGGCCATCTACAAAAATTAACAAAGTTTTATTTTAGTATTTTTGATATTGTAATTTTAATAATAAATGCCTTTTTAGGTCTTTCATATTAAAATCTAGAACCCAACATTACATTTATTGGTTAGGTGACCTTTATCCCACGTTTTAAATTAATAAGGTGGTCAACGTTTGACGATTGCAACCATTTGCAACTTCTAGAAATATGGGATCGACTTTGAAACATCATATGTAAAGTCGGCATGTTAATCCCATCAACACCATTTGGAAACCACATCGTAGGTGATCCATTTGACATGATTTGCAAATCAAGACACCCTACTTACACCCACGTGTGAGTTTGCCAAAACAAGTGGTTAGGTGACCTTTATCCCACAAATAAGGCATTCTCACCTCAAGTCACAAGTTCCCTCAAAATGGTTAGGTGACCTTTATCCCACTAAGAGTTCCCAAGTGACTCAAGTGTTGTGTAAAAGGACGGTGTTGATCTTGTTTGGAAAAAAAGTTTAGAGGTTTCAAAATACAAGTTTAGAAAACTCTATGTACTTGTATTTGCATGCTTTCAAATACAAGGTACCCTATGGTTCTTTGATTAAAACCTATTTTAATCTTTAAAATCATTAAATCATTTTAATAACTTTATATAAACTTTTAAGAACCATCAATTTTCAGCTTGTTAAGTTTGTTAATGAGTTTGTTATGAATATCCAAATATCAACCAAACAATCAAACAACAAACAATCAACCAAGCATAAACATAAACAACCATATGAGCATATGTGCATAACCATAGCATCTAAAGTGGTCCACACTTGTTTGCCATCACAAGTGTGGTCCATAGGACATTCCTAAGGGTCACAAACAAAGCATATAGAAAACTTCCAAAAGCTTCCCACTTGAAACCGCATCCAAAATGCTCCATGTTTCTTTCATGACCTTCCTTTGTGCTTCCAATGTGAATGTCTTCATATTACAAGATATAAAGTCCTAATACAAGATATCTAGTAAAATGAAAATACACCTAATCTATTTATTACAACCCAATAATAAATAAATTACATTTGGAACAAAGCACAAACAACAAATAATACAACCCAATTGAATGAATGAATACAACCATCACAAACATCCAAACAATCACAAGGTCAATGGCTAGGTTATGCACTAAAACAAGCATCTATCATATCATTCAAAACATAATGAAAACCCCACTTAAAACCACGAAATTTCAGCCAACACAAACTGAAATTTCGGGTTTTATTTTGTCCAAACAAAACAAACAACAAACATGTATATCTTTCAAAGTTTAATCACAAGCATGTGTGATATGACTTTGAAAGGTTGGGGTTTCATATCATATGAACTTAGCAGCCCAAAATCAGCCTATACTAAGATTATAATCATCCTTTAAAACCTATTTAAAAGGACAAAACAAGCAAGTCATCCACATAACCGGCTCTTGATGCCATTGAAGGGTTTGTTAGAACATAAAACCAAGTTTAACCATTTAAACTTTCAGAAAACGCAGCGGATATATATAGCTTTAAAACCGATTTTAAAGGCTGAAAATATGTTCTTTAAGTGACCATACAAGTGTAAAACAAACCCATAATCAAAGGGATCTTTAATATGTGAATGAACAAGCTATGAACATCTATTAAACTACATAAAATCACAGCTACATAGAGCTGTGATAAACTACCTTTTTCAGCAGCTTAAGAACGACTTTTAGGAGGATGTTTGATGCTCAAATTCGGCCAAGGCTCCAAGGTAAGGACCCCTCAAGCTTGTATACCCAAAGCCCTTTGCAAAACACCTTCTTGTTAGGAAGAAAACTACACCAAAGCACTCCAAAACCTCCCAACTTTCTGCTGGCCGTGAGCTTCTTGAGAGAGAGAGAGAGGTTTAGTTTTTGAGTCTTTTGCATGTATTGAGAGAATACAACTTGAGTGTAAGACTAGTTAAATGTAATGTGGTGTTCAAGAAACAAGAGAACCAATGGGAACAAGGGGGGGGCGGCCGAAAATTCAAAGTTTAAAGGGTTTTCCCCCCTTTAAACTTAAACACACATTATAAATGTTAACTAGTCTTTTTATTAGATATATATACAACTAACCTTTAATTGTATAATCTATACACTCCCAATTATTAATTTGTAATGTTATCTAACTTATTTAAATAACATTACAAATAATATTGTTGAACAAAATATCCTAATAAATTGTTCCATCTCATATGCAACTTGTTTAGAAAACCCATTTTCTAAATTGGTGTAAATATTTAATTGTATGATCATATCATCAATTGAATATTAATTGGTGTTTGCTAAGCTTGTTATTGGGTATAACCCGACTTGGATCATAACGTACTAACCACATCAATATTCTAAGTGTCTTGGGCATATAGAATCCTACAGTTATTGAATGGCTTATAGTCATGCGTATTAAGGGTAGTAAACCGTTGTTAGGCGGTATTTACTGCTTGCATCAATCTTCTATGTATCTTGTGCAAGTGGGAGATTGTTGGATTCTTTATGCCCAAGACACATAGAACAATGATGTGGTTAGTACGTTATGATCCAAGTCGGGTCATACCCAATAACAAGCTTAGCAAACACCAATTAATATTTAATTGATGATATGATCATGCAATTAAATAAATACACCAATTTAGAAAATGGGTTTTCTAAATAAGTTGCATATGAGATTGAACAACTTATATGGATATTTTGTTCATGGATATTATTTGTAATGCTGTTTAATTTAGTTAAATAACATCAAATAATAAAAGTGTGTGTATGTTATATAATTAAAAGGTTAATTATATATATGTATCTTTATTAATCTTTAGTTTGACAAAAGATTAATATACAAGGACCATTTTGGGAAAATCAAAAGGGGAGAACAACCCTAATAAGGGTTACGGCCGCCCCCTTCTTGGCAGCCATCCCCTTTGTTTTGTTTTTGGTTTTCTCTTGGGTTTTGCTCTCCTAGAACATACACACCCTATTTTTCAGATCTCTCTCACTCTCTTATATGCAAAAGGGTCACAAGAACATGATCTTTCTTTTGGAAGAAAGATATCATGGCTGGAACAAAGTTCTAACATCCTTGTTGATGTTCACGGCTGGAATAGAGGTTCCAGCAGCCTTCTTGATCCGATTTGGTGTTCAAATCCTAGCAAAGATGGTATTTTCTTAGAGGCTTGTGGGTATGGACACTTGAGGACATCTACCTTGGTGTTTTGGCCATTCAAGAGCAGCCTTTTCTTCACCCAAATCACGTTTTTAGCAGCCCTTATGGAAGGTGTTTCATTCACATTTTCAGCAGCCTACAAAGGTAGTTTGTTGATGTTGTTTTGGTTGTTTCCTTCTCTTGATAGCTGGTTCAAACACATATGAATGATCCTTATGTTTTGGGTTTGTTGAAACAAAGTTATGAACTTTTAATTTTCTGATTACAACATGATATTAATCTATTATTCCGCTGCGTTTTCTCAGTTTAAATGGTTAAACTAGTTAGTTAAAGGTCCAACAAACCCAACAAGTTCTACTGCAAGTTCCTTCCGTAAGGAACTTAGCTTCTAAAAACTCAGCCTTCTTGGCAATAAACTCCTTTTGTTCCAATGGATCATAGAAATAATATCCCATAGATTCTCTGGGATATCCAATGAAGATACACTTAGTGGCATGACTTTCTAGCTTGTTTGAGGTGGGAGTCTTAACATCAACCTCACAACCCCATACCTTTAAATATGACAGTGATGGAACTCTTCCATGCCATATTTCAAAAGGTGTCGTTTCCACTTTCTTGGTTGGGGTCATATTCAAAATACGGGCCGCAGAGAGGAAAGCAAAACCCCAAAATGATAGAGGCAGTGAGCTTCTAGCCATCATAGATCGAACCATATCTAATAGAGTTTGATTCCTCTTCTCAGACACACCATTATGTTGTGGTGTTCCAGGTGGAGATAGTTGTGAGACAATACCACAACTTCTATGATGATCTCTAAAAGCATCACTCAGGGATTCACCTCCTCTACCGGTGCGGAGAATTTTTATTTTCTTGTTGAGTTGATTTTCTACTTCATTTTGGAAGATTTTGAACATTTCAAAAGCTTCATCTTTGTGTCTTAACAAGTACACATAACCGTATCGACTATAGTCGTCGGTAAAGGTAATGAAGTATCTTTCATGGTACCTAGTCATTGGCTTAAAAGGACCGCATACATCCGAAAGTATGATGCCTAATAAATCTTTTGCCCGTTCGGACTTGCCACTAAAAGGTGCCTTAGTCATTTTACCTTGTAAACAAGATTCACATACATCGAATGAATCATATTCATTTGCTTTTAAAAGACCGTTCTTTTGAAGTGTTTGTATGCGCTTCTTGTTTATATGACCAAGACGGCAATGCCAAGGATAGGTATCACTCAAATCCAATTTGAGTTTCTTAGTTGTGGTTTGGTACAATGAGCTATCATATATTGTGTTTTCACGACCCAATTCATAAATACCATTAATAGGAATAGCTTTAAAATAAAACGTGCCATTTAAAGAAACATGAATCTAATTCTCAATAAATGACAAAACATAACCATATTGTCTTAATTGGGCAACATAAATAATGTTCCTAGTCAAACTAGGAGCAACCAAAATATTGTTCAAAATTACTTCCAAACCATTTGGAAGCTTCAAGATGTAGTCCCCTCAGCCTTCAACTTGAACCTTTGCCCCATTCCCCATGTAGAGGCTTACATCCCCTTTCTTGAAGTCCTTACTTCTTTTGAACCCCTGCAATAAGTTGTAAATATGAGTTCCACATCCGGTATCCAATACCCATGTGTTAGAGGATATTAAATTTAGACCAATATGGATCATGAAAATTGTACCTGAGGTTTGCCCGACATCCCTCTTTGCTTGCAACTCTTTGAGATAGACTGGGCAATTTCTTGCCCAATGTCCAATCTCCCCACACTTAAAGCATGGGTCATTCGAAGCAACCTTTTGCTTCTTCTCCGCTGGTTTTGGTGGTGGCGCTCTTACCACTCCCTTTCCCTTTCCCCTAACGTGCCCTTTACCCTTGGCAACACTTGCCTTGGGTGCGGGGTGAGGCCTCTTCTTGTTCCCACCTTCATTAATGGTGAGAACGGATAAAACCTTTTTACCCATGGCCGCCTCGGCAGTTTTGAGCATAGAGTGAAGCTCACTTATGTTCTTGTCCCATCCGTTCATGTTATAGTTCATGACAAAGTTGTCAAACCTCTTTGACAAAGAGTTGAGGATCAAATCCATAGCCAACTCTTTCGAGACGGGACAATTCAGCCTTTCGAGGCGGTCGATGTGGCTTTTCATCTTAAGTACATAAGATGAAACACATTGGGTGTCGTCCATACGACACGCATGGAGTGCTCGAACCGTTTCGAAGCGCTCAAGCCGTGCTTGTTGTTGGAACGTTTCCTTCAACTAGGTTATCATGTCGTACGCTCCATGATGTTCATACTCCTTTTGGAGATCTGGAGTCATACTTGCCAACATGAGGCAAGACACTTTGACCGAGTCTTCAGTGTATTTCACCCAATTCATAAAGGCCTCCTCATCATCCTCACTAGGTTGATCGGGTATCAGATTGTCTAAAATGTATGATCGTTTCTCTTGCTTGAGAACAATTCTCAAGTTTCGAAACCAATCAATAAAGTTATTATGGTTTAGACGCTCCTTTTGGAGAATGGTTCTTAGTGATAGTGAGTGAGCGGACGGGATTTCATTGTTATCATTATTGTTGGTGGCCATCTACAAAATATAACAAAGTTCAATTTTAGTAATTTCGATATTGTTCATTTCTAATAATTAAAACCCCTTTTAAGTGTCTTACACAATTTTAAAATTCTAGAATCCAACGTTACATTTAAATAGTGGTTAGGTGACCTTTATCCCATTATTTAAATTAACAAGGTAGTCAATAATTTGACAATTGCAACCCTTTACAACTTCTAGGGTGTGGGATCGACTTTAAAACATCATATGTATAGTCGGCATGTTAATCCCATCAACGCCTTTGTAAACCATGTTGTAGGTGATCCATTTAACATGGTTTGCAAATAAAGTTACCCTACTCACACACACATATGAGTTTTCCAACATAAGTGGTTAGGTGACCTTTATCCCACAAATATGGTATCCCCACCTCAAGTCACAAGTTCCCTCAAAATGGTTAGGTGACCTTTAGCCCATTAAGAGTTTCCAAATGACTCAAGTGTTGTGCAAAAGGATGGTGTTAAACTTGTTTATTCAAGAAATTAAAGTTTTCATAATCTTAGTTTAGAAAACTCTATGTATCTTATATTTGCATGCTTTCAAATACAAGGTACCCTATGGTTCACTTTTAATAAAACCTCTTTTATTAAAAC
The DNA here is from genome assembly GCA_025215565.1 of Flaveria ramosissima. Taxonomy (NCBI): domain Eukaryota; kingdom Viridiplantae; phylum Streptophyta; class Magnoliopsida; order Asterales; family Asteraceae; genus Flaveria; species Flaveria ramosissima. The sequence continues at coordinate 23,148,783 of CM046034.1, forward strand.
CATTAATCCTTTTAATAACCTTTTATTAACCACTTAATGATAAAGAACCATCAAATTTTCAGCTTGTTAAGTTTGTTAATAAGTTTGTAATGCATATCCAAATATCAACCAAACAATCAAACAACAAACATCCAAACAAGCATAAACATATAAACATGGGTGCATAACCATAGCCACTAAGTTGACCACACTTGTTTGCCATCACAAGTGTTGTCATAAGGTCTTTCTTAAGGGTGAAGATGACACATCAAAATGTGTCCATGAACTCCCACTTGAATCCACATCCAAATGCTTCAAGTGTCCATGTCTTTTGTGTCCTTCTTTGAGTATTCATCTTGTGCATCTTCTTTTACAAAATCATATCCTAATACAATTTGATTGTTTGGTTGATATTTGGATATGCATTACAAACTCATTAACAAACTTAACAAGCTGAGAATTTGATGGTTCTTTATCATTAAGTGGTTAATAAAAGGTTATTAAAAGGATTAATGGTTTTAATAAAAGAGGTTTTATTAAAAGTGAACCATAGGGTACCTTGTATTTGAAAGCATGCAAATATAGTACATAGAGTTTTCTAAACTAAGATTATGAAAACTTAAATTCCTTTTAAACAAGTTTAACACCATCCTTTTGCACAACACTTGAGTCATTTGGAAACTCTTAATGGGATAAAGGTCACCTAACCATTTTGAGGTAACTTGTGAGTTGAGGTGGGGATACCATATTTGTGGGATAAAGGTCACCTAACCACTTATGTTGGAAAACTCATATGTGTGTGCAAGTAGGGTAACTTGATTTGCAAACCATGTTAAATGGATCACCTACAATATGGTTTACAAAGGTGTTGATGGGATAAACATGCCGACAATACATATGATGTTTAAAGTCGATCCCATACCCTAGAAGTTGCATAGGGTTGCAATTGTCAAAACGTTGACTACCTTGTTAATTTAAATAATGGGATAAAGGTCACCTAACCACTATCTAAATGTAACGTTGGATTCTAGATTTTAAAATTGTGTAAGACACTTAAAAGGGTTTTAATTATTAAAATATGAACAACATCGAAATTACTAAAAATTGAACTTTGTTGTATTTTGTAGATGGCCACCAACAATAATGATAACAATGAAATCCCGACCGCTCACTCACTATCACTAAGAACCATTCTCCAAAAGGAGCGTCTAAACCATAACAACTTTATTGATTGGTTTTGAAACTTGAGAATTGTTCTCAAGTAAGAGAAACGATCATACATATTAGACGATCCGATTCCCGATCAACCTAGTGAGGATGATGAGGAGGCCTATAATAATTGGGTGAAATACACTGAGGACTCGGTCCAAGTTTCTTGCCTCATGTTGGCAAGTATGACTCCAGATCTCCAAAAGGAGTATGAACATCATGGAGCATACGACATGATAACCCAGTTGAAGGAAACGTTCCAACTACAAGCACGGGTTGAGCTTCGAAACAGTTCGAGCACTCCATGCGTGTTGTATGGATGACACCCAATCTGTTTCATCTTATGTACTTAAGATGAAAAGTCACATTGACCGCCTCGAACAGCTGAATTGTCCCGTCTCGAAAGAGTTGGCTACGGATTTGATCCTCAACTCTTTGTCAAAAAAGTTTGACAATTTTGTCATGAATTACAACATGAACGGGTGGGACAAGAACATAAGTGAGCTTCACTCTATGCTCAAAACTGCCGAGGCGGCCATGGGTAAAAGGGTTTTACCCGTTCTCACCATCAATGAAGGTGGGAACAAGAAGAGGCCTCACCCCGCACCCAAGGCAAATGTTGCCAAGGGTAAAGGGCACATTAGGGGAAAGGGAAAGGGAGTGGTTAGAGCGCCACCACCAAAACCAGCGGAGAAGAAGCAAAAGGTTGCTTCAAATGACCCATGCTTTAAGTGTGGGGAGATTGGACATTGGGCAAGGAATTGCCCAGTCCATCTCAAAGAGTTGCAAGCAAAGAGGGATGCTGGGCAAACCTCAGGTACATGTTTCATGATCCATATTGGTCTAAATTTAATATCCTCTAACACATGGGTATTGGATACCGGATGTGGAACTCATATTTGCAACTTATTGCAGGGGTTCAAAAGAAGTAAGGACTTCAAGAAAGGGGATGTGAGCCTCTTCATGGGCAATGGGGCAAAGGTTCAAGTTGAAGGCCGAGGGGACTACATCTTGAAGCTTCCAAATGGTTTGGAAGTAATTTTGAACAATATTTTGTATGCTCCTAGTTTGACTAGGAACATTATTTTTGTTGCCCAGTTAAGACAATATGGTTATGTTTTGTCATTTATTGAGAATGAAATTCATGTTTCTTTAAATGACACGTTTTATTTTAAAGTTATTCCTGTTCATGTTATTTATGAATTGGTTCGTGAAAACACATTATATGATAGCTCATTCTACCAGACCACTACTAAGAAACTCAAATTGGATTTAAGTGATACCTATCTTTGGCATTGCCGTCTTGGTCATATAAACAAGAAGCGCATACAAACACTTCAAAAGAACGGTCTTTTAAAAGCAAATGAATATGATTCATTCGATGTATGTGAATCTTGTTTACAAGGTAAAATGACTAAGGCACCTTTTAGCGGCAAGTCTGAACGGGCAAAAGATTTATTAGGCATCATACATTCGGATGCATGTGGTCCCTTTAAGCCAATGACTAGGTACCATGAAAGATACTTCATTACCTTTACCGATGACTATAGTCGATACGGTTATGTGTACTTGTTAAGACACAAAAATGAAGCTTTTGAAATGTTCAAAATCTTCCAAAATGAAGTAGAAAATCAACTCAATAAGAAGATAAAAATTCTCCGCACCGATAGAGGAGGTGAATACCTGAGTGATGCTTTTAGAGATCATCTTAGAAGTTGTGGTATTGTCTCACAACTATCTCCACCTGGAACACCACAACATAATGGTGTGTCCGAGAGGAGAAATCGAACTCTATTAGATATGGTTCGATCTATGATGGCTAGAAGCTCACTGCCTCTATCATTTTAGGGTTTCGCTTTGCTCTCTGCGGCCCGTATTTTGAATATGGCCCCAACCAAGAAAGTGGAAACGACACCTTTTGAAATATGGCATGGAAGAGTTCCATCACTATCATATTTAAAGGTATGGGAATGTAAGGCTTATGTTAAGACTCCCACCTCAAACAAGCTAGAAAGTCGTTCCACTAAGTGTATCTTCATTGGATATCCCAGAGATTCTATGGGATATTATTTCTATGATCCATTGGAACAAAAGGAGTTTGTTGCCAAGAAGGCTGAGTTCTAGAAGCTAAGTTCCTTACGGAAGGAACTAGCAGTAGAGCTGTGGATCTTGAGGAGGATCAAGAACCACAAACCGATACACATTTGGTTGACACTAGCACTCATCATGAGGATGTTGAGAATGATCAAGTGGTTGATCAATATACACAAAACGTTCGCAGATCTAGTAGAATTAGTAATCCACCTGAAAGATATGGATTGTTCGTAGATGGATGCTATGTGGTAGATTCCGATGAACCAACCACCTATCATGATGCAATGTCCAATTTGGATTGTGACAAATGGCTTGAAGCCATGAACGTTGAGATGCAATCCATGTATGACAACCAAGTGTGGGACTTGGTTGAACCACCTCTTAACTCCAAGATAGTTGGAAGTAAGTGGGTTTTTAAGAAGAAAACCGATACGCATGGAAACTTGGATACTTATAAAGCTAGACTTGTAGCAAAAGGTTTCACTCAAACTCAAGGGGTTGATTATGATGAGACCTTCTCACCATTTTCAATGCTAAAGTCTATTAGGATATTATTTGCCATAGCTGCTCATTATGATTATGAAATTTGGCAAATGGATGTCAAAACCGCTTTTCTAAATGGATATCTTGAGGAAGATGTCTATATGGTTCAGCCTGAAGGTTTTGTCAACACAAAACATCCTAACAAAGTATGCAAGTTAAGGAAATCAATCTATGGATTAAAGCAAGCATCAAGAAGTTGGAATCACCATTTTGATGAAGAGATAACCAAATTTGGGTTCATCAAAAACACTAATGAAGCATGTGTATATAACAAAGCTAGTGGGAGCATCACCATTTTCTTATTATTGTATGTCGATGACATGCTACTATTTGGAAATGACATTCCAACCATGGAAGGTGTAAAAACCTGGCTTGGAAGCTGTTTCTCCATTAAGGATCTTGGTGAAGCCGCCTATATTTTAGGAATAAAGATCTATAGGGATAGATCAAGTCGGTTGATAGGTTTGAATCAAAGTGCATACATTGATAAGATCTTGAAGAGGTTCAAGATGGAAAACTCCAAGAAAGGTACCGTACCTATTCAAAGAGGAACGATATTGAGTAAGACTCAATGTCCAAGCTCAAAGGATAAGCAGGACAAAATGAAGGGAATCCCGTATGCGTCTACCATAGGATCCATCATGTATGCAATAATATGCACTAGACCGGACGTGTCATGCGCCTTGAGCATGACAAGCCGATACCAACAAAATCCTGGAAGCGGTCATTGGATGGCTGTTAACAACATACTTAAGTACCTAAGGAGGACTAAAGATATGTTCCTAATCTATGGATCTGGTAAGGAGGAACTCGTAGTAAAGGGTTACACGAATGCGAGTTTCCAAACTGATCGGGATGATTCACGATCACAATCGGGGTACATTTTCATCTTGAATGGAGGAGCAATATCTTGGAAGAGCTCTAAGCAAGGTGTGGTTGCATTATCGACTACAGAGTCAGAATACATTGCTGCTTCATTAGCAGCTCAGGAAGCTGCATGGTTAAAGAAGTTCATTGCCGACCTAGGGGTGGTCCCTTCCATTCAGGACCCCTTAGAAATTCTTTGTGATAACGAGGGTGCGATTGCTCAAATCAAGGAACCCCGTGCACATCAGAAGACTAGGCACATTGAACGATGATTCAACTACATAAGAGATGAAGTTGAAAAGGGAAAGATATGTATTCGCAAAGTTCACACGGATCAAAACATTGCGGATCCACTCATGAAGCTTCTTGAAAAGGCGAAGCATGAAAGTCATGCTTGTGCCATGGGGCTTCAATATTCTAGTGACTGGATTTGATCTTTAATTCATGTAATGAGATATTGTAACCCTTTATTACTTGAATAAATTATTCGGTTATAATAATTCAAGTAATATTCCTATTTTGCATGTTTAAAATCCATGAGTAAATTATTTACTCAAAATGTCCGTAGTTGTTCATGCTTGTGGGAACAAGTATGAGAGGTAATGCTATTATGAACTTGGATTGGTAGATATTCATGTGGATGAATATAGAGCAAAAGGTTGCTGCCAAAATTCATAGATATTTGTGGGATGCAAATATTGGACTAACCTGCACCTCAAATATTACTACATGGTATCTTCCTGATTGATCATAAGTAATTTTGAGTAAAGGCGAACATCTTTTGGTATCCTCTGACCTGAGATTATATTGGGTCTTGATATTTACCGAATATTATACTTTGACTTAGCTCTTTGCTGTTCTAAAACATGGCAGTACATAAGTCTTAGTTTAGGTATGATATAAGGAAATTGTGAAAGACGTATGTTTTCAAGATGGGATTTGTCCCTCTTATTCGTTGAGAGTAAGATGTCTAAGGCCTGATAAAGTTAAATCAATGGAGAATGATCACTCTGTGTCTCTAGGATTTAACATGACATTTGTGACAAAAGGATAGATGATTGATTCACCTAAAACATTTCAAGTATGGTACTTGAAGGAGATGATGTTATTGAATGGCACTTAGTCATACGTATTAAGGGTAGTAAACCGTTGTTAGGCGGTATTTACTGCTTGCATCAATCTTCTATGAATTTTGTGCAAGTGGGAGATTCTTGGACCTCATATGCCCAAGACACATACAAGATTGATGTGGTTAGTACGTCATGATCCAAGTCGGGTCATACCCAATAACAAGCTATACAAACACCAATTAATATTTATTTGTTGATAGGATCATACAAATAAATACCAACACCAATTTAGAAAATGGGTTTTTCTAAAACGTTGCTTTGTAAGAGAACAACATTATGTGGATAATTTGTTCATGAGAAATTATTTGTTTCATTATTTAAGTTGGTTAACTAATAACAAATAAAAGTGTGTTATTGTTATAAAATTAAAAGGGGTTTTAATTTTATTAAAATTATGGGTTAAGAGTGTATATTTTATAAAACTAAAAATGGGGGGAAAACCCATTTTGGGATGGAGTTTTGGCCGCCCAAAGGGGCCTACGGACCTGCCCTTTTCTTGTTTTTTGCAAGCTTTTACCATCACTACACTCTTCTATCATTAACACACTTCTCTCACACACACACATCTTGCAAGAGTTCTCTCAAAAACCTAGCTGAAATTTTCGAATTTGAGGCAGAAAATACAAGGCTAAAATTCGTTTTTTGAAAGGAGCTTTGTAGAGTTCTTGGTGTTGAGCTTCCTAACAAGCTAGGTGTTTGGAAAAGGCTTGTGGGTATCACTTCTTGAGGCCTCCTCTTTTGAAGGCTAGACACATTCAAGAACATCATCATCTATCTCTTTTCATCCACAACTTTTGCACAAGAAAGGTTGTCTTCTATTAACACCCTATGGTTGGTTTTGTGTTGGTTGATAGCATATTATTTCACATACATTTGATCCTTATTCTTGGGTTTTGTTTGTGGTTTAATATGGCAAATATTTCAGATTATAAACCATATATTAAACTCATTTTTCCGCTGCGTTTTCATAGTTTAAATGGTTAAACTAAGTGTTTTACATGTGACAAAACCCAACAATAACAATAACACACTTTTATTTGATATTATTTAACCAACTTAAATAATGAATCAAATAATTTCTCATGAACAAATTATCCACATAATGTTGTTATTTTACAAAAGCAACGATTTAGAAAAACCCATTTTCTAAATTGGTGTCGGTATTTATTTGTTTGATCTTATCAACAAATAAATACTAATTGGTGTTTTTATAGCTTGTTATTGGGTATGACCTGACTTGGATCATAACGTACTAACCACATCAATCTTGTATGTGTCTTGGGCATATAAGGTCCAACAGACAATTCACTAAAAGTAGGGCCATCTAAGTCTGAGGAGTACTAAAAACCCCGTTGTGATGCGTCCATGATTAGGATTTAACGAGAATGGTAAAAGGATTAAGAAAAACTTCACTTGTGTAGCTATACGACTGGCATCGTTATTCCAGGAAAGTGACGAGTTCGTCTGGGCATGGATCAGAAGTTTGGGATGCCACAGGAGAAGACAGTCGTCTAGACGCCTGACCACTCAGGAAAATATTTGGATGCATTACCTGTACGGTTACCATATGTATAAGTTACGCAAGTCATAAGAAGTATAACGCACCCTAGATCGGAAAATTTCAACGCGCGTCAGATAATATGGATGGACCTACTCAAAGACTGAGATTGTGATATACAGTATCGTTCCGGGAAAGGAAGCATACTAGAAGAAGCACTCAGTAGAAGAAAAAGACTTAACCCCCCGCAGGATGGGAATCCTAGAAGGAAGAAGGTTAAGGCTTAAAAAGGAAGCTTTGAAAGTAGAGACTTTTGTGTAGGACCTAATCTCTTCATTCCTATCAATCGTGAAAACTTCCTAGTTTTGACTTGACAGGAACAAACTTATGGGTTCTCGACATCAATCTATACTCTTTGGGAAAACCCAAATCCTTTTTCATCTAAAACCTTTAATCTCTTATATCCTGAATCTCCGTCTAATTAAAGGCTGTCACACTAACATCTTTTTCTTTTCAACCTTTCGTAAGACTCTCCGTGTGAACTGTGATGTCATTGGGATTGTGGTAATCGTCTCCCTGCTAGAGCTGCTTAGTAGGCTTTGCACGTCGAATCACAGTGGGGAATCTCTTCTTGTCAAATCTGTACAAATATTATATAATCGGATGGTGGAACCAGATATCTCTTCATGAAACGACCCTCTAGTTTTATCATGCATGTTCTAACATCGGGATAATTACTTGAATCTAAATCAAACCCAGTTATTTGATGCTAAATCGGCAGTGTTCGTCCTGGTATGCTCGGCTAAAAAGTTTCAAATCCTTAAGACTTATGCTGTGAGTGTAACACACTCAGAAATAAATATTAGCGATACTAAAATTTCGAGGACGAAGTTTCTTTAAGGAGGGAAGAATATAACACCCTAGATATCAGCCCAATAAGAAACCTTAAAGTATATTAGGGCCCAATAAAGGCCCGAATTGAATTAGGCTCATTAAAGAAAACTCAGATAAGAAACTAATATTTCGGGCCCATTTAAGGCCCAATACCCATTTACCAACTAAATAAATAAGTGATCTTAAAGCAATGAATCGTTATGAGATTCGAATCTTATATAGAAGAATCCAAACTAAAAACAGATTCAAATCCCAAACCGGGTAAGGTTCGGTAATCTAACACGTGCTAACGTCTAAGTTACATCGGAATTTCCTTATAATGGCTTGATATCCAACTAAATTCATTTAATCATGATTCGTATTGTAAATGATGCTTGCTAAAAGATTTTAAATCAAACGTGCATAATCAACTGTGATACGTTGGAAAAACGCGAATACTGTATACGCCGGCATTCAACTGATATCTAATACGTCAACCGACTATAACATCGTAAATATTTATTTAATTATTATATTTATTATAACATTCTAAATTAGAAGTGAGACGTTTATCCAGAGCAAATGTGACTCGAGACGCGATCGAGGCGTGTACCGGCCTGAGATTTAGTCAAACCTGAGGATTTGACGATAAATACAACGAATTGTTTTATTTCAAGCATAAGTAATTTGATATATCTATTATAGGTCTTCTAAAAATATTTTTATCCAAAATACCGTTCAATACGCGATAACAAAGATCGCGACGCGAATACGCGATTTTTAAAAGAAACCCACCTAAAAACCCTAGGTATTTAAACACCTTTTCCATCATTTCCTCATTTGCAAACCCTAAAAAAACCAAATAAAATGCTCCCAAGGAGCTGCACCAGCCGACTTCGCCAGAGCAGGAGGCTCCACGGCGGCGGACGGCGGAGCACGTCGGCGGAGCGGCGGTTTCCGGCAAGTTCTCAACCTACCCCCACTAATCTCGACCTCCTGAATCCAATGGTGGTGTTAGTTTCTTCTGATTTGCGACGATGGTGGAGATATGGCGGGGAGAAGGCAGCGGCGGCTAGGGTTCCGTCGGGGTTCCGGCCGCCGGAGCCGGAGAGTGGCGGCGAGTGGCGGCGAGTGCCACCCATGCTCTTCTTCCTCTTGACGAGCTCTTTCCAAGGGTGGTAACGGTTTCCTCTAACTCCTAGCGGTTTGAAAGTTATGGCCGGTTTAAAGTGGCGACAGCTAGGGGGCTTTTGGTGAGATGGTGGCTACCGGCCGCGGCAGTGGCGGCCGAGGGCCGTAGATGACGATGGTTTACGGTGGTAAAGGTTAGTGGAGTGAGTTAAGGCCGCTCTTTTGGCTGCATGTAGGATTCAAGATGAGATCCATAAGATCTGGTCACGGCAGGCTAATTTCCGGCCAACCAAGAGGCTGCCATGGCGGCCATTGGCTATCCAGGGTTGACTGTGGCTGCCAGTGATGGACTACGATTGTGGAAGTCTCAAATGAGGTGTTTGGTAACGTTATTTGCGGTTATGGTTTCGTTTGGCTATTAGTTAACAATGTAGTAGCGTTTGTATAATCTTGATGCGTTTTGACTAGGTTAAACCTTAGTCAAAGCTGTTGGTCAAAGCTGGTCAACCATGGTCAATGGACAATCGTCACGGCGCGGTTTGGCACAAGCGGGTTCTAGAACAAAATATGGAAACGTTAGGTATACCTGTGCCCTAAAAATTCATATACGTTGATATAATGATTATATATTAATGATTGTGTGAGTTGAGCTTGGATAACATATGAAATTACCAACTAGCCTTTAAATCATCAAGAATGAATGTGTAAACTTGAAATGGCATGACAATCGCTTAATGATAAACAAGTTGGTAATGTTATCATATAAACAGAAATTAGACAACATATAAGAAATTACTTAACCTCATGTCATTCAAACCTTTACAAGACTTCGGGATCTAAAATGCATGCAAAATACATTCGTGAGTATTCATATTGTGCAATAGATACTTTAAGTAAACCGATATTTACTGGTATTTATTTAAGGCAAAATGCTCATAATTTATAATAATCCATTATCATATTATTATTAATAGTCGATCATCTTGTTATTATTGGAAAAAATATTATTTGTATCACCCTTTTTTTATTTAATATAATGAAAACTATTATTGATATTCAAATTATTCTAGCATCATATTAACTACATTATTGGTAGGAATATATCTATATAATTATGGAATATGGATGATCTTTGAAGGTGTACTTACACTTATTGTTTATAATATATTTTTGGTTTGCATTAAACGAGTTAAGCGGAATCTAAACATATCTATCCGTGAACCATCTAAGTAACGTATAATTAATAAGCCAAGCATTTTAATGGCCTAAGATAGGCGATCTTAAAAATATATATGCTATGCGCATGAAGATAACATAATATCATGACATAAGAGTTTAATCCATCATATTTGATGCATTGTAGATTGCTAATACTACCCAACATTTAGAAAGTTGACTAGATACATACCTATACAAGTATCACACATTTGAAGAATCAACATAATGTTAGGATAAAAACATAAATAATATAAATATTAATGGAACATCAAATACAATATTTGGAACATTAAAGGTTGCTAATATCATCAATAATGAATATCAATAGAGATTGGAATTCCTTTTATCAACCGTTTACTTTTACATTCATTATGCAAAGAATCTTCTCGAATAAAAACATTAATTAACCTAATATGCACAAATCAATACCTAACAATTAATAATTGCACAAGAAGCTAAAGTACCTTAATGATACTAATCATTAACTTTAAGAAACTAAAGAGCTCAACCGCACGCATGTAATAACTTCATGCTAATTCTAAACGTAAATCTTATATGTTCAAATTAGGATTCAATTGTTGGAGACCTTCATTTTTTGTCAAGCTCAAAATTTATATAAGGATACCTGGTGAGTTTAAGTGTTCCCTTTTTACTACTATTTTTGGGATGAAGCATGCTGTGTTTAAACTGAACTATTTTTATGCTATATTATGATGCTATATGTTGTGGTTATGTTGAAACCTGCTGATACTTGTATCACAGTCATTAATTCTTTTGTGAATCGCTTGTTTATATGGGTAGATCTACTTGGAGAATCCCCCACACACAGTGACTTCCGTGATGAACGAGAACGGTACCACACTGAGATCCTGCGGGGTCGTTTGTGGTATGTAACAGGTTTTATTAAGATACTATGGTGGACCATTCGGCAGGTACGGTCCACTAGTTTGAGGCTCAGTTCTCCCCACGGGGATTTAACCGGTAACTTAATTTTTGAAGAGGCTAATCGGGGCTGAGTGCAGGGTTGATTGTGATCCCCACAACAATGATACTATGATTTCTGAATCTAATAAGGATTCCAATGAATCCCTTTTGTTTTTAAACTTTAAGCTCTTAAACTCACCAACTTTATGTTGACACAAAAACCTTTTTGAGCATGTCTTCAGGTACAGCTAGGGAGATTAGATGAGCTATAGAAGATACCTAAAGCCGAAACAAAAATTGAGGGTAGATGTTGAAGGCAAAATTTGAGCCTAGAAGCCTTAGTTACGGAAGCCTCAAGAAATGTTGACCAAGTGATGAATCATGATACCTATGGATGATAGATTGAGGCACCTTGTGAAATGAAACCAAGAAAAGTTCCTAATGTAAGTATCATGAGATGATTTGTAATAACCATTTAGTTTCCGCTGCATTTTGGTTGTTGTTTACCAAATCTTTACGTCCTGCCTCTCTGGGCCCGGGGTGTGACAAATTTGTATCAGAGCCAAAGGTTGTAGAGAAGTAGGTCTGCTTTGCGAGGCCTAAACTACAACCCTATGAACCCCATAGGACCACCTTAGGAAGATGACTCTTCTGAGTTTTGTTGAGCCAAGGTTGTAGGAAAGTGGGTTTGCTTTGCGATACCTAAGCTACAACCAATAAAATAGGACCAGCGTGGTAGGTTGTTTCCATAATCTAAAGTTTGCAGCAAAATAGGTCCCCCTAAGAACACCCATCTTTAATCTGTATGCCTTAAGGGATATATATATACCATTAAGAATTCCTTACCCTATAAGAAGCCTTGTTGCATTAGGGTATTACCTATTATAGGTGCAACCGAGTAAACTAAGAATGTTTGGAACCTTCTGGAGTTTACTACTAGGACCCTTGAGCACTAGGACTAGGAATGTTAGAAATCAAAGGTGTGCAAGTATATTAAGACTTAAATTCTGGGGAGATACTTATCTGATTGCACAACTGACTTTTGACACTTTATGAAACAACTGCTATTAGCTGTACACTTGATACGACTTGTGTCGTTATATGAAACAAATGCTATTAGCTGCATACTTGATATGACTTGTGTCGTTACACGAGACAACTGCTATAATGACACTTGTTGGAATGATGATACTTGCTTATATGCTTCGTTTAGACGATGTTACTTGCTGCAATGCATTGATAAGATAGTAACCATGATGCCACTTGTTTGATCTGCTCCCTATTATAGCTTGTACCTGATTGCTCATTACCTGGTTTGTTGAACTGTACTTGGAAAATGGTTGGGTTAGGAAGGTTGTTAGCATAAATTAGAATCTAAGTGTGCTTAATTGCAGATGGAGACCAAATGAGAATCATAACTCTCTGACCTAATTACACAAAACTTGGAACTTATGATGGGAATAACTAGAATGATAGTGTAAGGTAAATTGATGATTACGGGTGCACACGTAATGATGAATTTACAGGTACACTTGAATTCTGGTGGGCCCTGTCATGTAAACTAATGTCAAGGTATAACCCTCAAGGAACTAATACATACAAGATTAAACACAAATATCCAATATATACTCAACAATTATAAATTTTAAAACTTCCATGCTGAGAGAAATCATTTAACACTTGAAGAGCTACCAAGGATGATATTGTAGTAACTATTCCTTTTCTTTCTCTCTCTTTCTTTGTTCTGTCCTCCTATTGGAATTATAATGATACAACTATCCGACCCAGGAGATCATCCAATGTTGTTTTCAAACCCAGCTATTTTCGTGCTGAAAGTATGGCACTTCACCTAAGTTGTGGGTGTACTTTAGCCATGCTATTTTTCGCGATGTCTAAAAATTTCTTCTAACCAAGCATAGAACTCGTCAAAACTTCCTCAACATAGTAAGAGACTTTCTAGCATAATGTTTGCAGCCAAGAATTGACCGGAGTAATAGATTTCCGAGAAGCACCTCTTGTGATCAATTTCTCTAACATAATGTTTGCATAGAAGACTTGTCATTTCTTTCTTCTCTAGTAGCTCACACTTCATAGGACATTCTAGAGTCTAGAATTCCTCTGATCATTTTCTCAAAGTCCTTGATGGATATAACCTCTTTACACCTATTCATGGTAATAGAACCACTTAACCCAGTAAGAAACTTTCATAGTACTATGCTTGTGAAATCTTTCATCATCCACAACCGATAGTCACCCAGTAACAAACTTTGATTGAATCATAAGTTGAACTATTTTGACCATGCTTTTAACTGGCCGTGTTCTTGGTAACCTTTCGAGTGCCAGAATAAGTAAGAAATGAAACCTCACTCTATAATCCCGATTCCACAGAGATAATAGCCCGAGTGCTAGAGTTATTCGCCGAGAAAATGTGATCTTCGAGCTTTCGAAACAAAAATCTGAATCTATAACTTTGGTGAACTCCCTGTTTTCACACACTTTGTTCAAGACTTATTCATTATAAAAATTATTGATCTAACAAATGGTGCTACACACGGTAAACCCATTAGCATGACCATTATCGTAAAAGCTCATAGTTGTCGATGTGGACAGCTTCGGATACATGTGGACAGCCAAGGGCCGTAGATGACGATGGTTTACGGTGGTAAAGGTTAGTGGAGTGACTTAAGGCCGCTCTTTTGGCTGCATGTAGGATTCAAGACGAGATCCATAAGATGCGGTCACGGCAGGCTAATTTTCGGCCAACCAAGAGGCTGTCGTGGCGGCCAATGGCTATCCAGGGTTGACTGTGGCTGCCAGTGATGGACTACGGTGGTGGAAGTCTCACCCGAGGTGTTTGGTAACGTTATTTGCGGTTATGGTTTCGTTTGGCTATTAAATGTAGTAGCGTTTGTATAATCTTGACGCGTTTTGACTAGATTAAACCTTAGTCAAAGCTGTTGGTCAAAGCTGGTCAACCATGGTCAATGGACAATCGTCACGGTGCGGTTTGGCACATGCGGGTTCTAGAACGCGATATGGAAACGTTAGGTATAACCGTGCGCTAAAAATCCATATACATTGATATAATGATTATATATTAATGATTGTGTGAGTTGAGCTTGGATAACATATGAAATTACCAACTAGCCTTTAAATCATCAAGAATGAATGTGTAAACTCGAAATGGCGTGACCAATCGCTTAATGATAAACAAGTTGGTAATGTTATCATATAAACAGAAATTAGACAACGTATAAGAAATTACTTAACCTCATGTCATTCAAACCTTTACAAGACTTCGGGATGTAAAATGCATGCAAAATACATTCGTGTGTATTCATATTGTGCAATAGATACTTTAAGTAAACCGATATTTACTGCTATTTATTTAAGGCAAAATGCTCATAATTTATAATAATCCATCATCATATTATTATTAATAGTCGATCATCTTGTTATTATTGGAATAAATATTATTTGTATCACCCTTTTTTTATTTAATATAATGAAAACTATTATTGATATTCAAATTATTCTAGCATCATATTAACTACATTATTGGTAGGAATATATCTATATAATGATGGAATATGGATGATCTTTGAAGGTGTACTTACACTTATTGTTTAAAACATATTTTTGGTTTGCATTAAACGAGTTAAGCGGAATCTAAACATATCTATCCGTGAACCATCTAAGTAACGTATAATTAATAAGCCAAGCATTTTAATGGCCTAAGTTAGGCGATCTTAAAAAGTATATATGCTATGCGCGTGAAGATAACATAATATCATGAAATAAGAGTAATATCCATATTTTGATGCATTGTAGATTGCTAATACTACCCAACATTTAGAAAGTTGACTACATACATACCTATACAAGTATAAACATTTGAAGAATCAACATAACGTTAGGATAAAAACATAAATAATATAAATATTAATGGAACATCAAATACAATATTTGGAACATTAAAGGTTTCTAATATCATCAATACTGAATATCAATAGAGATTGCAATTCCTTTTATCAACCGTTTACTTTTACATTCATTATGTGTCACATCCCGGCGGAAGCGTGAAATGCTTAGGGTGTGACTTGCTTGCTCAGAACTCATTGATTCATAAATTTTAACCAAATATCACATAAGCACAACATATTTCATAACATAGCATAGCAAATTTTAACAAATATCACATAAGCATAACATAATTCATACATAACATAGAGGTTAGGATTACATTAATTCATGATAGTCAAAATTTGAAATAACATAATCCTATTACATCAGATCTAACAGCAACATCTTCAGAGACGATGGAAGTGAGCATCCACCGATACACTGAGGTCATACAAGTTAACTGTCAGATTTACACAAACTTTTCCCACTATCTCTCCCCAGCCATTATACACGTCAAAAGAGAACATTAAGCTGTTAGTCATGATGAACTCCTAAAAAAGCATACTCAAAATAGTCAACATAAAGTTGGTGAGTTTCATAGGTTTATTATAAACAATTAGCATTGATGCATTAGATACAACCAAACCTTACTTAGCAATTAGATCATTCATATCTGTCATATCATAATTCATAAATCAGATAATATAGCATTACAACACTCATTCTGTTAATGCAGGAAATATTTCCTAAGTAGCGCTACCAATATTATCTAACGGTTCCACATCCGAATTAATGGTTGTAACATAAATCTCAGAAATCTTAGTAATGCATCAATTCATATAAATAGTATGCTTTTTCCCCCAAAGGTTTATAAAATAAAAATGGGGCTATGAATCTCACCTTTTACTTCTAATGATAACCTATAAACAAAAGAAAATACTTATAGTTTAGAAAAATGTATTTTCTTTAACATTTTTAGCACCTCAAACTATAAAATTTATTTTAGAAGTTATGCTTATGTATATATCACGAAATTTTTACAGTAGATATATTCTAATATTAGACATAATATACTAAAATTTCATTTTATTATTATTTTCAGCCTATTTTCTATAGTTTTTACATTATTTAAATAATTCCTTAGAAATACCTTCGCGCCTCTAAAATTAGTCAAATTTAGTCACAATATTGTCATAATTCTTACAGTTTCTTTAACATTTTTTTTTGCACCTCAAACTATAAAATTTATTTAGCGTTATGCTTTGTATATATCACTAAATTTTTACAGTAGTATATTCACAATTTTAGGACATACTATACTAAAATTTCATTTTTATTATTTTTCAGCCTATTTTCTAGGTTTTTACATATTTAAATAATTCCTAGAAATACCTTCGCGCCTCTAAAATTAGTCAAAGGGAGTCACAATATTTGTCATAATTCTTACAGTTTCTTAAAATTTTCTTACATCCTAAATCATAGTAAACTCGATTTTTACAATTTTTCTTATTTTACCAAATTTTAGTAAAAATACCAGAATATGCTCAAAAATTCCCATTTTTACACAGACTGTTCCACTTTGATTTTATATTTTCTATAAATTTAACATAATTTATTTCATAATTTAAGTATTTTTTCCCGATTTCAGTTGTTAGAATAATTAATAATTCTATTTTATGGGCATATTTTTGAGTTAGGTCACGAACCTTTCTCAGTAAGTTCTATAAATGTTAATAGTCAATATATAATTTTTTTCATACATTTGCCAGGGTCGGTTCTTCCAGCATGATTTTTCCTTTTAAATTCTAGATATTTTATATAAATTAATTTATTTAAAGAATATCACAAAATTTTCAGATCTCTATTTCCTAATATTCTAAACATATTTTCAATGTTTGTCCCACAATCATAATCATTAACATGAAGAACTGATTTTTACAAGTTATATCTAGGTTTTAACTCCTTTTGTTGATAGTTTTCTTTTATAAATTTGATTTTTTAAGGTTTGTTTTGTTTATTCCCGATTCTTAAAAGCTTCTCTATTTGTTCTGAAAATAAGGTTGACTTTATATGTTTTTATAAAAAATCTTGAGTGTTTAATCAAAAGGGTTGATCACATGTGTTTATTTAAACACATGTTTAACTTTTATAACCTTAATCAAGTAGGGTTTTAGAGGTTAGACCCTTGATTTTGACAGAGGGAGAGTATGAGAAGATGATGAAGATTGCCCTAAGAATCCGCTTGGTTTGGTGTCTTGTTAATCTTCGGGAGATGGTGTTTATGCGGGCCTGGATGTTGCTGCTATATAACTGAGAGATATGTAGGAAATGAGGTAACAACGGTTTGTTATGGTGTTATGGTGGTGACCAAGGGTTGTGCGATTGAAAGGTGTCCGAATGGAGGTGGGTATACGGTTGTTGTTTGAATAGCGCGAGAGTTTTGGTGTGTTCTAATGGTTCCTTCGGCTGCTCCTTCAAGTAGTGGAGTTTAGTCATTATTAGGCCTACTTCCTAGAGTTATGTGGTGTAACTAGGAATGCTTAGTTTGATCTTTAGGGTGAGAGGTGGCGGTTTGTGGATACTCTTGGTGTCCCGATGGCTAGGTGTCGAATGGAGGAATGCATGAGTCACCAAACAATCATTACAAGATTAACCAATAGTTTAGTTTGTTTAATCGGTGATTAAGAGTGTTAATGGACCGGTTCTTAGTCTTAAATGGTACTTTGGTTTAAGGTTTAAGTGTAAGGGATTGGTTTAGGTTTGTTTTGATGTCAAGTTCTCTTGGTGTTATTTTTTGTTTTGAAGGTGTTTGGTTGGGTTGTATTTGGTTTGTTTGATGTTGTATTGTTGTATTTTGATCATATGTAGTTCTATATCAAAGAATTATGTTTTTAAATACATGCACACGTAATTTCTTGTGCATGCATGCGAGTATGCAATGAATAACACATATGTTTATATAGACATGTGATATACATATGTATTTTAGCAAAAGATGGTACATGCATACGTAAAAGTATGTATGAAACATGCATATGTTCACGTATTTAGATATATATAGCATACTAATATGATGGTATGGAATCCTATACTTTAGGGTTGTCACATTATGCAAAGAATCATTTCTCGAATAAAAACATTAATTAACCTAATATGCATATCAATACCTAACAATTAATAATTGCACAAGAAGCTAAGGTACCGTAATGATACTAATCATTAACTTTAAGAAACTAAAGAGCTCAACCGCACGCATGTAATAACTTCATGCTAATTCTAAACGTAAATCTTATATGTTCAAATTAGGATTCAATTGTTGGAGACCTTCACTTTTTGTCAAGCTCAGAATTTATATAAGGATACCAGGTGAGTTTAAGTGTTCCCCTTTTTACTACTATTTTTGGGATGAAGCATGCTCGGTTTAAACTGAACTATTTTTGTGCTATATTATGATGCTATATGTTGTGGTTATGTTGAAACCTGCTGATATTTGTATCACAGTCATTAATTCTTTTGTGAACCGCTTGTTTATATGGGTAGATCTACTTGGGGAATCCCCACACATAGTGCCTTCCGTGATGAACGGGAAGGGTACCACACTAAGATCCTGCGGGGTCGTTTGTGGCATGTAACAGGTTTTATTAGATACTATGGTGGACCATCCGGCAGGTACGGTCACTAGTTTGAGGCTCAGTTCTCCCCCGAGGATTTAATCGGTAACTACTTTTTTTAAAGAGGCTAATCGGGGCTGAGTGCATGGTTGATTGTGATCCCCACAACAATGATACTATGATTCTGAATCTAATAAGGATTCTAATGAATCCCTTTTGATTTTAAACTTTAAGCTCTTAAACTCACCAACTTTATGTTGACACAAAAACCTTTTTGAGCATGTCTTCAGGTACAGCTAGGGAGATTAGATGAGCTATATAAGATACCTAAAGCCAAAACAAAAATTGAGGGTAGATGTTGAAGGCAAAAGTTGAACCTAGAAGCCTTAGTTACGGAGCCACAAGAAATGTTGACCAAGTGATGAATCATGATACCTATGGATTGTAGATTGAGGCACCTTGTGAATTGAAACCAAGCAAAGTTCCTAATGTAAATATCATGAGATGATTTGTAATAACCATTTAGTTTTCCGCTGCATTTTGGTTGTTGTTTACCAAATCTTTACGTCCTGCCTCTCTGGGCCGGGGTGTGAAAATTTTGTATCAGAGCCAAAGGTTGTAGAGAAGTAGGTCTGCTTTGCGAGGCCTAAACTACAACCCTATGAACCCCATAGGACCACCTTTAGGAAGATGACTCTTTTGAGTTTTGTTGAGGCCAAGGTTGTAGGAAAGTGGGTTTGCTTTGCAATACCTAAGCTACAACCAATAAATAGGACCAGCGTGGTAGGTTGTTTCCATGATCTAGTGATCTAAAGGTTGCAAGCAAAATAGGTCCCCCTAAAACACACATCTTTAATCTGTACGCCCTTAAGGGATATATTATATATATAATCTATAGATCTATATAAGATATATAATATATATATAATATATATATATATATATATATCTATCTATATATATATATCTATATATTATATATATATCTATATATATATATACCATTAAGAATTCCCTACCTTATAAGAAGCCTTGTTGCATTAGGGTATTACCTATGATAGGTGCACCCGAGTAAACTAAGAATGTTTGGAACCTTTTGGGGTTGACTACTAGGACCCTTGAGCACTAGGACTAGGAATGTTAGAAATCAAAGGTGTGCAAGTATATTAAGACTTAAATTCTGGGGAGATACTTATCTGATTGCACAACTGACTTTTGACACTTTATGAAACAACTGCTATTAGCTGTACACTTGATACGACTTGTGTCGTTATATGAAACAACTGCTATTAGCTGCATACTTGATATGACTTGTGTCGTTACACAAGACAACTGCTATAATGACACTTGTTGGAATGATGATGCTTGCTTATATGCTTCGTTTAGACGATGTTACTTGCTGGAATGCATTGATAAGATAGTAACCATGATGCCATTTGTTTGATCTGCTCCCTATTATAGCTTGTACCTGATTGTTCATTACCTGGTTTGTTGAACTGTACTTGGAAAATAGTTGGGTTAGCAAGGTTGTTAGCATAAATTAGAATCTAAGTGTGCTTAATTGCAGATGGAGACCAAATGAGAATCATAACTCCCTGACCTAATTACACAAAACTTGGAACTTATGATGGGAATAACTAGAATGATAGTGTAAGGTAAATTGATGATTACGGGTGCACACGTAATGGTGAATTTACAGGTACACTTGGTTGTTGTTTACCAAATCTTTACGTCCTGCCTCTCTAGGCCCGGGGTGTGATAGAAATATCACATTCTTTTTTGTTTTAGAATGATTTAACTTGTAATTCATTTATCATACATCGAGTTTCATTAGTAACGTCGAATTACATTCGTTCCACAACTGTAAACTAATTCTCGGTTCTTATTGAGTCAATACGAGTTGTTCGTTGATCTTTTACAACTAAAATCATTGCCTTTGTGCATAAAGAGAACTCTTTGGAATGAGAGTTATCATTTGTAATAATTTAGGGGATTTGGTGGTCAATAATGTGTGAAGACAGTAGTCAAATGTTATAGAATAGTTTGGGTAGGAGAGGATTGATTTTAAGGTTAAATTGTGTAGTATCGTGTTTGATTTTGATGTGGTTTAAAAGTAGATAAAAATGATGCATTTGAGATCGTTTAGTGTGATTTCATTGATCCTTTTCCTTGAATATAATAAAATAATTTAAGGAGTGTGTTTAGAAGGCATGAGAATCCCAACCACATAGGATTGGAGGTTGTTAGTGTTTTGTATACGTTGATGTTTAGTGTTTTGTATACATTGTTTCATTCCCATGCATTTTGTTAAGCGCTCGCAAATAAATGGATGCATAAATGAGTAGTTAATGAATTATTTGTGAAATACAAGGAAAATATAACCTTTTTTGTCCTTTTAGAATGATTTAACTTCAAATCCATTTATCATACATTGAGTAACATTGTGAGTCAAATTACATTTGTTCCGTAACTGTAAACTGATTCTCGATTCTTATTGAGTGGATACGTGTTGTTCGTTGATCTTTTACAACTGGATTAATTGCTTTCGTGTGTAATACAGGACTCTTTAGATTGAGAGTTGTCATTTGGAATGATTCTAGTGGATTTTATCAGCAATAGTGTATGAAGACAGTTGTTGAATGTTATAGAAATGTTTGGGGAGGAGATTATCGATTTCAAGGTTGATTTGTGTAGTCTCGTGTTTAATTTTGGTGTCGGTTTAAATGTAGATACAAATGGTCCATTTCTGATCGTTTAGTGTGATTTCTTTAATCATTTTCCTTTGCTCTAATGAAGTAATTTTTAGGTGTGTGTTTAATAGGGATGAACATCGCAACCATATAGGATTGGAGGTTGTTACCCAATGCAAAAAACTATTCATGCGAGAACGATTGATGTTTAGTGTTTTGTATTCGTTGTTCCATTCCTATGCATTTTGCTAAGTCTTCGCGAATAAATGGATGCATAAATATGTAGTTACTAAATTGTTTGTTAAATACTAGAAAATATAACATTCTTTTTTGTTTTAGAATGATTTAACTTGTAATTCATTTATCATACATCGAGTTTCATTAATGACGTCGAATTACATTCGTTTCGCAATTGTAAACTACTTCTCGGTTCTTATTGAGTCAATACGAGTTATTCGTTGATCTTTTACAACTAAAATCATTGCCTTGGTGCGTAAAGAGAACTCTTTGGAATGAGAGTTATCATTTGTAATGATTTTAGGGGATTTGGTGGTCAATAATGTGTGAAGACAGTAGTCAAATGTTATAGAATAGTTTGGGTAGGAGAGGATTGATTTTAAGGTTATATTGTGTAGTATCGTGTTTGATTTTGGTGTAGTTTAAAAGTAGATACAAATGATGCATCTGCAATCGTTTAGTGTGATTTCATTGATCATTTTCCTTGAATTTAATAAAATAATTTAAGGAGTGTGTTTAGAAGGCATGAGAATCCCAACCACATAGGATTGGAGGTTGTTAGTGTTTTGTATACATTGATGTTTAGTGTTTTGTATACGTTGTTTCATTCCCCATGTATTTTGTTAAGCGCTCGCAAATGAATGGATGCATAAATGAGTAGTTAATGAATTATTTGTGAAATACAAGGAAATATAACCTTTTTTGTCCTTTTAGAATGATTTAACTTCTAATCCATTTATCATACATTGAGTAACATTGTGAGTCAAATTACATTTGTTCCGCATTCGTAAACTGATTCTCGATTCTTATTGAGTGAATACGTGTTGTTCATTGATCTTTTACAACTGGAATAATTGCTTTCGTGTGTAATACAGGACTCTTTGGATTGAGAGTTGTCATTTGGAATGATTCTAGTGGATTTTATGGGCAATAGTGTATGAAGACAGTTATCGAGTGTTATAGAAGAGTTTGGGGAGGAGAGTATCGATTTCAAGGTTGATTTGTGTAGTCTCGTGTTTGATTTAGGTGTCGGTTTAAATGTAGATACAAATGGTCCATTTGTGATCGTTTAGTGTGATTTCATTAATCATTTTCCTTTGCTCTAATGAAGTAATTTTAGGTGTGTGTTTAATAGGCATGAGCATCGCAACCACATAGGATTGGAGGTTGTTACCCAATGCAAAAAACTATTCACGCGAGAATGATTGATGTTTAGTGTTTTGTATTCGTTGTTCCATTCTCATGCATTTTGCTAAGTCTTTGCGAATAAATGGTTGCATAAATATGTAGTTACTAATTGTTTGTTAAATACAAGGAAATATAACATTCTTTTCTGTTTTAGAATGATTTAACTTGTAATTCATTTATCATACATCAAGTTTCATTAATGACGTCGAATTACATTCGTTCCGCAACTGTAAACTAATTCTCGGTTCTTATTGAGTCAATACGAGTTGTTCGTTGATCTTTTACAACTAAAATCATTGCCTTGGTACGTAAAGAGAACTCTTTGGAATGAGAGTTATCATTTGTAATGATTTTAGGGGATTTGGTGGTCAATAATGTCTGAAGACAGTAGTCAAATGTTATAGAATAGTTTAGGAAGGAGAGGATTGATTTTAAGGTTGAATTGTGTAGTATCGTGTTTGATTTTGGTGTGGTTTAAAAGTAGATACAAATGATGCATCTGCGATCGTTTAGTGTGATTTCATTGATCATTTTCCTTGAATCTAATAAAATAATTTAAGGAGTGTGTTTAGAAGGCATGAGAATCCCAACCACATAGGATTGGAGGTTGTTAGTTTTTTGTATACGTTGATGTTTAGTGTTTTGTATACGTTGTTTCATTCTCATGTATTTTGTTAAGCGCTCGCAAATAAATGGATGCATAAATGAGTGTTAATGAATTATTTGTGAAATACAAGGAAATATAACCTTTTTTGTCCTTTTAGAATGATTTAACTTCTAGTCCATTTATCATACATTGAGTAACATTGTGAGTCAAATTACATTTGTTCCGCAACTGTAAACTGATTCTCGATTCTTATGAGTGAATACGTGTTGTTCGTGATCTTCTACAACTATTATCATTGCCTTGGTGCGTAATAAAGGACTCTTTGGATTGAGAGTTGTCATTTGGAATGGTTCTAGTGGATTTTATTGGCAATAGTGTATGAGGACAGTAGTCAAGTGTTATAGAAGAGTTTGGGGAGGAGAGTATCGATTTCAAGGTTGATTTGTGTAGTGTTGTGTTTGATTTTGGCGTCGGTTTAAATATAGATACAAATGATCCATTTGTGATCGTTTAGTGTGATTTCATTAATCATTTTCCTTTGCTCTAATGAAGTAATTTTAGGTGTGTGTTTAATAGGCATGAGCATCGCAACCACATAGGATTGGAGGTTGTTACCCAATGCAAAAAACTATTCATGCGAGAACGATTGATGTTTAGTGGTTTGTATTCGTTGTTCCATTCCTATGCATTTTGCTAAGTCTTCGCGAATAAATGGATGCATAAATAT
This sequence comes from Flaveria ramosissima, assembly GCA_025215565.1. NCBI lineage: Eukaryota > Viridiplantae > Streptophyta > Magnoliopsida > Asterales > Asteraceae > Flaveria > Flaveria ramosissima. Next base: position 23,173,212 of record CM046034.1, read on the forward strand.
GTAGTTACTAAATTGTTTGTTAAATACAAGGAAATATAACATTCTTTTTTGTTTTAGAATGATTTAACTTGTAATTCATTTATCATACATCAAGTTTCTTTAATGACGTCGAATTACATTTATTATGTTGGATTCTTTATGCCCAAGACACATAGAACATTGATGTGGTTAGTACGTTATGATCCAAGTCGGGTCATACCCAATAACAAGCTTAGCAAACACCAATTAATATTTAATTGATGATATGATCATGCAATTAAATAAATACACCAATTTAGAAAATGGGTTTTCTAAATAAGTTGCATATGAGATTGAACAACTTATATGGATATTTTGTTCATGGATATTATTTGTAATGTTGTTTAATTTAGTTAAATAACATCAAATAATAAAAGTGTGTGTATGTTATATAATTAAAAGGTTAATTATATATATGTATCTTTATTAATCTTTAGTTTGACAAAAGATTAACATACAAGGACTAATTGGGAAAATAACAAAAAGAAAACAACCCTAAAAAGGGGTTTCGGCCGCCCCTTGGGGAGCCCCCTTTTGTTCTTCCCTTTTTGTGTGTGTTATGAAAAAAAGCTCTCAAGATACACACATACACACACTCTACTTCAGATCTCTCTCTCTCTAATGCAAAAGAGTCACAAGAACATAATCTTTCTTTTGGAAGAAGGATGTCATGGCTGGAACAAAGGATTTAGAATCCTCTTTGAAAGTTCACGGCTGGAACAAGTTTCCAGCAGCCTTCTTGTGTCGATTTGGTGCTCAAATCCTAGCAAATGGGTGTTTTCTTGAAGGCTTGTGGGTATGAACACTTGAGGACATCTATTCTTGATGTTTTGGTCATCAAATAGCAGCCCCATCTTCACTTATATCAACGTTTTGACAGCTTCTAAAAGGTAGTTTATTGTGTTGATTTTGGTTGTTTTGTTTGCTTCTTGATAACTAGTTTATTCACATATATATGATCCTTTGACTTTGGGTTTGTTAAAATAATCTTATGAACTTTAATTTTCAGATTATTGAATAGGATATTAAGTTCATATTCCGCTGCGTTTTCTTGTTTAAAATGGTTAAACGACATTGTTTTGGTACAACAAACCCAACATTGGCATCAAGAGCCGGTTATGTGGATGATTAGTTTCATGTGTTCTTGTATAATTGGTTATATAAGGTTTAACAACCAATTTTAGGGCTGTTTTGTATTGATTTGATGATACCCCAATCTTTCAAGGTTATATCAAACATGCTAGTGATTAAACCTTGAAAGGAAAGATATCAATTTGGTTGATTGTGTTTTGTTTGGACAAAAGACCCTAGATTTTTGGTTTATGTTGGCTGAAAATTTAGGGTCAATGGGGTTCATTTTGGTTCTTGAAATGATGTATATGGATACATGTTTTAGTGCATAACATAGCCTTGACCATGTGTGTTTTGGATTTGGTTGATTGTAATCTTGTCATGTTGGTTGTATTCATTCTTTATGGGTTGTAATAATTTCTTTTGTGTTTCTATTTGGGTTGTAATTTGTTTATTCATTTGGCAATGTAATAAATAGATTAGGAGTATTTTTCTTTTACTAGAAAATATGTATTAGGATATATATTTTGTAAAAGAAGATGCTCGGGATGGAAGCACAAAAGGAAGACACAAAGGATGGACTTGAAGCATTTGGATGCAAGTTCAAGTGGGGGTCTTTGGAGATCTCATCATTTGTGTTATGTTGTACCCTTAGGAAAGACCTTATGACAACACTTGTGATGGCAAACAAGTGTAGTCAACTTAGTGGCTATGCTTATGCACATATGTTTGTATGATTATGCTTGTTTGCTTGTTTGTTTTATGTTGATTGTTTGATATATGAATATGCTTAACGATCTAAATAAATTATGATAACAAGCTGAATTTTATGGTTCTAAATCATTAAGTAATTAATAAAAGGTTATTAAAAGGATTAATGATTTCAAAATAAAAGAGGTTTTATTAAAAGAGAACCATAGGGTACCATGTATTTGAAAGCATGCAATTACAAGGTACATAGTGTTTTCAAAGTCTAAAATTAATGGAAACTTAAAACCCTTTGGTAACAAGTCTAACACCATCCTTTTACACGACACTCGAATCACTTGGGAACTACTTGTGGGATAAAGGTCACCTAACCACTTGTAGGGAACTTGTGTCCTTGAGGTGAGTCTAACATACTTGTGGGATAAAGGTCACCTAACCGCTTATATGTAAAAACTCACACGTGTGTGTAAGTAGGACGACTTGAATTGGAAACCATGTGCTTAGGGTCACCGAAGCATGGCGTACAATGGTGTTGATGGGATTAAACATGCCGACTAAACATATGATGTTTAACCGATCCCATAAGACTAGAAGTTGCAATAGGTTGCAATTGTCAACTGTTGACTACCTTGTTAATTTAAATAATGGGATAAAGGTCACCTAACCATCATTTAAATGTAACGTTGGATTCTAGATTTTAATTGTTAATTGTCTATGAGACATTTAAGGGTATTAACGATTAAAATAAATTTATGAGAAATACTAATATGAAGTTTGTCAATTTTATAATAATGACCTCTAACTATAATGCTACCACCCCGATCGTCCCTTCCCTATCACTGAGACCTATTCTCGAGAGGGATAGTCCTAACCATAATTATCTTATGGACTCATTTTGAAACTTGAGAATCGTTCTCAAGAATGAGTAAAGGTCTATGTCCTTGACGATCCCATACCTCACCAACCCACGCTGTTGATGTTATGGCCTTTTGACGATTGAGTTAAGCACACTTAGGATTCTGTGCAAGCATCCGATCTCATGTTGGGAATATGATTCCCAGACTCCAAAAGGGTTTGGAGCCTCATGGGGCACATGACATGTTAATCTAAAAGGGAAATGTTCCTTCCACAAACTTTAGTAAGATTGCTTTGAAACGGTTCAAGCACTTTATACATGTCACATGAAAAGACCCAATCAATATCATCTTATATATCCTTAAGATAAAAGCCATATTGATAGCCTCAAGATGCTTTGCTGTCCTGTCTCAAAGTAGTTGGCCAAGGATTTGATCCTTGATTGCCTAACTAAAGGTTTGAGACATTCATAATAAACTGTAATATGAACGGATGGGACAAGAGCATCGGTGAACCTCATGCAATGCTCAAAGCAACCGAGGCGGGAATAAGTAGAGAGGTTCTACCTATTCTCTCAATCAATAACGAAGGCTATAAGAAGTGGCCAATCCCGATCCTAAAGCAATTATTGCTAAAGGAAAGAAATACGTCAAAGCAAAGGTTATAGCGAAACCTCAAAACCTAAGCTTATGAAGCCTAAGGTAACGGAGAACGATCCATGCTTTGAGTATGGAGAGATAGGACTATAAAAAGGGTATTGTCCCTTCTATCTCAAGGAGTTGAAACACAAGAAGGGTTTTGGGCAAACCTCAAATACAATTCCATGATTCATACGCTGTTTTAAAAGCCATTTCTTCAATCACATGGGTATTGGATACCGGATGTGAGACTCATACTTGCAATTGTTGCAAAAGGGTTCAAAAGAAATGTCCGCTTCAAGAAGGGAAACTCTATTTTGAGACCTTCAAATGGTTTGGAAGTTGTTCTCAAAACATTTTGTATGCACCTAGTTTGACTAGGAACATGATTAATGTTTCCTTTTAAAACAATATGATCATGATTCAAAATTTGTAAAAAATGGTATTGAGTTTTGAATGATGTATATCATTTTAAGGATATGCCCTTTAATGACATCCATGAATTGGTTCATGGTAGATCATCCTATTATAACTCATTGATACACATTTAGCATAAAGAAACTTAAAATGGGTTTAAGTTATTACTATCTTTGACATTGTCGCCTTGGTCATACTAACCAGAATTAGATTCAAACACTTCAAAAGAATGGTCTTTTGGAAACAAATGAAAATGTTTCATTTGATAAGTATGAACCAAAGACTAATTAGGAATGATGCATTTGGATGCATATGATCCTTTTAAGACAATGACAAAGATTGGTGAAAGATACTTCATTATTTTACCGACGATTATAGTCGCTATTATTGTGTGCACTTGATGACACATAAGTATGAAGCTTTTGAAATGTTCAAAATCTTCAATAATGAAGTAGAATATCAACTCTACATAACTATCTGTGTTCTTCATTCTGATAAAGAAGAAACTGAACCCTATTTGGATATGGTTCAATTTATTATGGCTATGAGCTTACCATCTTTATCATTTTGGGTTTTCGCATTGCTCTCTAAGGCTCATATTATGAATATGGCCCGGACAAAGAAAGTGTATATAAGTTGAGAATCCACAGAGACTGTATGGAATACTGTTTCTTCGACTCAACAGAGCAAAAGTATTTATTGCTCGAAAGGCTAAGTTCTTGGAAACCGAGTTCTTTATGGAAGGAATGACGTATAGAACTGTGGAACTTGATAAGAATCAAAATCCACAAGCTGGTACACTTTTGGTTGACACTAGCTACCAACAAGAGGTTGTTGATGATAATCAAGAGGTTGATAAATATACACAAAAACGTTCATAAATCAGGTAGAGTTAGTATTCCATCTAAGTGATATGTATATTCAAAGAATGGATACTATGTGGTTGACCCCTGTAGGCTAACCATATACCAAGATGTTATGTCCAATTTGGATTGGACAAATGGCTAGAAGCCATGAACGTAAGGATGCAATCCATTTATAACAACCAAGTTTGGGAATTGGTTGACCCTCCACTTAACTCCAAATCGGTTGGATACAAGTGGGTTTTCTGGATGAAAACAAATATACATGGAGACTTGAATACTTATAAGTCAAGACTTATAGCATAAGGTTTTCATCAAACTCAATTGGTTGATTATGATGAAAGTCTTACGCCCGTGGCAATGCTAAGGTCGATTAGGATGTTAAGTGCCATAACTGCATATTTTGAATATGAGTTTTGGCTAATGGATGTCAAAACCGCTTTCCTTAATGGACATCTCGTAGAGACTGTCCACATAGTTCAGCATGAAGGTTTTGTCGATCCGTGACATCCCAATAAAGTATACAAGTTAAAGTGATAGATCTATGGATTGAAACAAGCATCAAAAGGGTGTGTATATATGAAAGCTAGTGGGAGCAGAAGTAAACTCTCAGTGTTGTATGCTGATGACACACTGCTATTTGAAAAATATATTCCAACCTTGGAAGGTGTTAAAACCTTGCTTGGAAGATGTTTTTCATAAAAGGATCTCTTTGAAATCACCCATATTTTGGAATAAGGATCTATAAGGATAGATCGAGGTGGTTGATAGGGTCAAACCAAAGTGCATATATAAAATCTTGAAAAGGTTCAAGATGGAAACCTCTTAGAAAGGTATGATACCCTTTCAAAGAGAGACCATGTTGACTACGTCTCAATGTCCAAGCTCATAGGATGAGCAAAATCAAATGAAGGATATCCCATACACATCTGCTATAGGATCCGTCATTTGTCTCATGATATGCACTAAACCGGACGAGTCATGCTTATCAGGTATGACAAAGTAGATACCAATAGAAATAACCATTGAATGGTTGTTAAAAGTATGTTGATGCACCTTAGTAAGACTTATGTTTCTAATATACGGATCTGTTGAAGTGAAAATCTGTGTAAAGGGTTGCACAGATGAGGACTTCCAAAATAGATCGAAACAACTCTCGATCATAATCAGGTGTACTTCCATTATGAATGGAGGTGTGGTATCCTTGAAGTGTTCAAAGCAGGACACGGTAGCATTATTCAGTCTAAAATCCGAATACATAGCCGCTTCATTGGCAGCTTTGGAAGCTGCATGGATAAGCTTGTCCATTGCTTATCTAGGGGTGGTCTCTACCATTCAAGACTCCCTAAAGATCTTTGGTAATTACGTGGGTGGGATTGCTCAAATCAAGGAACCCCGTACTCATCAAAGACTAAGCACCTTGAGCGGAGATTCAACATCATAAGGGATGAAGTTGAAAGGGGTAAAGATATGTATTCGTAAAGTTCATTAAGATCAAAACGTTACGAATCCACTCACGAAGCTCCTTGCGAAGGCAAAGTATGAGGGTCATACTTGTGCCTTAGGACTTCGATTTACTGGTGATATGAATTGATCTGTTTAGCATATAAAACATGGAACATTCGTAATATTTAACTCTTTTATATATTTGAGTTATGTTCCCTTTTAGCATGTTTATATCCATGAATATGTTTATTATTCTAAATGTCCGTAGTCGGTCATATTTGTGGGAACAAATATGAATGTAAGACTATTATGAACATGGATTGGTAGATATTCATAAGGTATGAATATAGAGCAATTGGTTGCTACCAAGGTTCATAGATATTTGTGGGAGGCAAATATTGGACTGACCCGCGTCTCAAATCTTACTACATGGAATCTTATTGATTGATCATAAGTAAATTTGAGTAAAGGCGAATATCATTTGGTATCCTCTGACCTGAGATACATATTGGTTTTTGATATTCACCAAGTGTTATACCTTGAGCTAGTTCTTCGCTGATATGAAATAATGGTCAGTACATAAGGCTATGTTCAGGTATGACATAAGGTGATTGTGAGAAACGTATGTAGTCAAGATGGAATTTGTTCCTCTTATTCGTTGAGAGCATGATGTCTAAGGCCTAATTAAGTTAAATCAACAAGGAATGATCATTCTGTGTCCTTGGATTTAACATGACATCTGTAACAAAAGGATAAATGATTGATTCACCTAAATCATTTCAAGTTTGGAACTTGAAGGGGATGATGTTATTGAATGGCTTATAATCATGCGTATTAAGGGTAGTAAACCGTTGTTAGGCGGTATTTACTGCTTGCATCAATCTTCTATGTATCTTGTGCAAGTGGGAGATTGTTGGATTCTTTATGCCCAAGACACATAGAACATTGATGTGGTTAGTACGTTATGATCCAAGTCGGGTCATACCCAATAACAAGCTTAGCAAACACCAATTAATATTTAATTGATGATATGATCATGCAATTAAATAAATACACCAATTTAGAAAATGGGTTTTCTAAATAAGTTGCATATGAGATTGAACAACTTATATGGATATTTTGTTCATGGATATTATTTGTAATGTTGTTTAATTTAGTTAAATAACATCAAATAATAAAAGTGTGTGTATGTTATATAATTAAAAGGTTAATTATATATATGTATCTTTATTAATCTTTAGTTTGACAAAAGATTAACATACAAGGACTAATTGGGAAAATAACAAAAAGAAAACAACCCTAAAAAGGGGTTTCGGCCGCCCCTTGGGGTAGCCCCCTTTTGTTCTTCCCTTTTTGTGTGTGTTATGGAAAAAAAGCTCTCAAGATACACACATACACAAACTCTACTTCAGATCTCTCTCTCTCTAATGCAAAAGAGTCACAAGAACATAATCTTTCTTTTGGAAGAAGGATGTCATGGCTGGAACAAAGGATTTAGAATCCTCTTTGAAAGTTCACGGCTGGAACAAGTTTCCAGCAGCCTTCTTGTGTCGATTTGGTGCTCAAATCCTAGCAAATGGGTGTTTTCTTGAAGGCTTGTGGGTATGAACACTTGAGGACATCTATTCTTGATGTTTTGGTCATCAAATAGCAGCCCCATCTTCACTTATATCAACGTTTTGACAGCTTCTAAAAGGTAGTTTATTGTGTTGATTTTGGTTGTTTTGTTTGCTTCTTGATAACTAGTTTATTCACATATATATGATCCTTTGACTTTGGGTTTGTTAAAATAATCTTATGAACTTTAATTTTCAGATTATTGAATAGGATATTAAGTTCATATTCCGCTGCGTTTTCTTGTTTAAAATGGTTAAACGACATTGTTTTGGTACAACAAACCCAACATATTACGCAACTGTAAACTAATTCTTGGTTCTTATTGAGTCAATACGAGTTGTTCATTGATCTTTTACAACTAAAATCATTGCCTTGGTGCGTAAAGAGAACTCTTTGGAATGAGAGTTATTATTTGTAATGATTTTAGGGGATTTGGTGGTCTATAATGTGTGAAGACAGTAGTCAAATGTTATAGAATAGTTTGGGTAGGAGAGGATTGATTTTAAGGTTGAATTGTGTAGTATCGTGTTTGATTTTGGTGTGGTATAAAAGTAGATAAAAATGATGCATCTGCGATCGTTTAGTGTGATTACATTGATCATTTTCCTTGAATCTAATAAAATAATTTAAGGAGTGTGTTTAGAAGGCAAGAGAATCCAAACCACATAGGATTGGAGGTTGTTAGTTTTTTGTATACGTTGATGTTTAGAGTTTTGTATACGTTGTTTATTCTCATGTATTTTGTTAAGCGCTAGCAAATAAATGGATGCATAAATGAGTAGTTAATGAATTATTTGTGAAATACAAGGAAATATAACCTTTTTTGTCCTTTTAGAATGATTTAACTTCTAATCCATTTATCATACATTGAGTATCATTGTGAGTCAAATTACATTTGTTCCATAACTGTAAACTGATTCTCGATTCTTATTGAGTGAATACGTGTTGTTCTTTGATCTTTTACAACTATTATCATTGCCTTAGTGCGTAATAAAGGACTCTTTGGATTGAGAGTTGTCATTTGGAATGATTCTAGTAGATTTTATTGGCAATAGTATATGAGGACAGTAGTCGAGTGTTATAGAAGAGTTTGGGGAGGAGAGTATCGATTTCAAGGTTGATTTGTGTAGTGTCTTGTTTGATTTTGGTGTCGGTTTAAATGTAGATACAAATGGTCCATTTGTGATCGATTAGTGTGATTTCATTAATCATTTTCCTTTGCTCTAATGAAGTAATTTTAGGTGTGTGTTTAATAGGCATGAGCATCGCAACCACATAGGATTGGAGGTTGTTACCCAGTGCAAAAAACTATTCATGAATTGTGTAGTATCGTGTTTGATTTTGGTGTGGTTTAAAAGTAGATACAAATGATGCATCTGCGATCGTTTAGTGTGATTTCATTGATCATTTTCCTTGAATCTAGTAAAATAATTTAAGGAGTGTGTTTAGAAGGCATGAGAATCCCAACCACATAGGATTGGAGGTTGTTAGTGTTTTGTATACGTTGATGTTTAGTGTTTTGTATACGTTGTTTCATTCCTATGTACTTTGTTAAGCGTTCCCTAATAAATGGATGCATAAATGAGTAGTTAATAAATTATTTGTGAAATACAAGGAAATATAACCTTTTCTGTTCTTTTAGAATGATTTAACTTCTAATCCATTATCATACGTTGAGTAACATTGTGAGTCAAATTACATTCGTTCTACAACTGTAAACTGATTCTCGATTCTTATTGAGTGAATACGTGTTGTTCGTTGATCTTTTACAACTAGAGTCACTGCCTTGATGCGTAATAAAGGCCTCTTTCAATTGAGAGTTGTCATTTGGAATGTTCTAGTGGATTTTATGGGCAATAGTGTATTAGGACAGTAGTCGAGTGTTATAAAAGAGTTTGGGGAGGAAAGTATCGGTTTCAAGCTTGATTTGTGTAGTCTCGTGTTTGATTTTGGTGTCGGTTTAGATGTAGATACAAATGGTCGATTTGCGATCGTTTAGTGTGTTTTCATTGATCATTTTCCTTTGATCTAATGAAGTAATTTTAGGTGTGTGTTTAAAAGGCATGAGCATCGCAACCACAAAGGATTGAAGGTTGTAACCAAATGCAAAAAACTATTCATGCGAGAAAGATTGATGTTTAGTGTTTTGTATTTGTTGTTCCATTCCCATGCATTTTGCTAAGTCTTCGCGAATAAATGAACACATAAGTATGTAGTTACCAAATTGTTTGTTAAATACAAGGTAATATAACATTCTTTTCCGTTTTAGAATGATTTAACTTGTAATTCATTTATCATACATCAAGTTTCATTAGTAACGTCAAATTACATTTGTTCCGCAACTGTAAACTGATTCTCGGTTCTTATTCAGTCAATTCGGGTTATTTGTTGATCGTTTACAACTAGAATCATTGCCATGGTGTGTAAAGAGAACTCTTTGGAATGAGAGTTATCATTTGTAATGATTTTTGGGGATTAGGTGGTCAATAATGTGTGAAGACAGTAGTCAAGTCTTCTAGAAGAGTTTCGGTAGGAGAGGATTGATTTTAAGGTTGAATTGCGTTGTCTCGTGTTTGATTTTGGTGTGGTTTAAAAGTAGATACAAATGGTGCATCTATGATCGTTTAGTGTGATTTCATTGATTATTTTCCTCGGATCTAATTAAATAATTTAAGGAGTGTGTTTAGAAGGCATGAGAATCCCAGACACATAGGATTGGAGGTTGTTAGTGTTTTGTATACGTTGTTTCATTCCTATGTATTTTGTTAAACGTTCGCGAATAAATGGATGCATAAATGAGTAGTTAATAAATTATTTGTGAAATACAAGGAAATATAACCTTTTTTGTCCTTTTAGAATGATTTAACTCTAATCCATTTATCATACATTGAGTAACATTGTGAGTCAAATTACATTCGTTCTGCAACTATAAACTGATTCTCGATTCTTATTGAGTGAATACGTGTTGTTCGTTGATCTTTTACAACTGGAGTCACTGCCTTGATGCGTAATAAAGGCCTCTTTCAATTGAGAGTTGACATTTGGAATGTTCTAGTGGATTTTATGGCAATAGTGTATTAGGACAGTAGTTGAGTGTTATAGAAGAGTTTGGGGTGGAGAGTATCAATTTCAAGGTTGTTTTGTTTAGTCTCGTGTTTTTTTGGTGTCGGTTTAAATGTAGATACAAATGGTCCATTTGTGATCGATTAGTGTGATTTCATTGATCATTTTCCTTTAATCTAATGAAGTAATTGTTGGACCTCATATGCCCGAGACACATACAAGATTAATGTGGTTAGTACGTCATGATCCAAGTCGGGTCATACCCAATAACAAGCTATACAAACACCAATTAATATTTATTTGTTGATAGGATCAAACAAATAAATACCGACACCAATTTAGAAAATGGGTTTTTCTAAATTAAACGTTGCTTTTTGTAAAAGAACAACATTATGTGGATAATTTTTTCATGAGAAATTATTTGTTTCATTATTTAAGTTGGTTAAATAATGATAAATAAAAGTGTTTTATTGTTATAAAATTAAAAGAGGTTTTAATTTTATAAAATTAAGGGTTAAGAGTGTAACTTATTTTGAAATTAAAATGAGGGGGAAAACCCATTTGCATGGGTGATTTTCAGCAGCCCAAAGGGCCTTGGGGGACCAGCCATTTAGTCTTGGTCTTTGCAATACTTTCCCCTCTCCAACACTCTTCCATCATTCACACTTTTCTCTCTCACAACAAAGAGCAAGAACTCTCTCAAGACATTGCAGAATTTCGGATTTGAAGCTCCAAAACTAGGCTGAAAAATTCGTTTTTCTTTGATAGTACTTTTGTAGAGTTTTGGTGTTGAGCTTCCTAACAAGCTAGGTGTTTGGAAAAGCTTGTGGGTATCACAACTTGAGGCTCTCTCTCTTGAGGGCTGGACATTCAACAACATCTCCACATTCATCTCTTACATCTAAAACTTTAGTACAAAAGGTTGTATCTTTAACACCCTATGGTTGTTATGTCTTGTTTGATAGCATACTATTTCATATATATTTCGATCCTCATTCTTGGGTTTTGTTGATGGTTTAATATGGCAAAAATTTTCAGATTACTAACCATATCTTTAAACCATATATCCGCTGCGTTTTCAAGTTTAAATGGTTAAACTTAGTGTTTTACATGTGACAAAACCCAACAATGGCATCTAGAGCCGGTTATATGGAGTATGTGCTTCAAAAGGTCTTGAAAAATTAGTTTTCGTGACCTTTTTCAACCCATTATGTTTTTGTTGTGGGTGTTTGAATCCCTTATGTTTCAAGGTTTAATCTTGCATGCTTTAGTGTAAACCTTGAAAGATTTACATCAAATGGTTGATTATGTTGTTTGGACAACCTTAAAGTTTTAGTTTATGTGGGCTAAAACTTTAGGGCTGAAATAAGGGATTCTTTGTTGTTCTTGGATGTTGAATGTGTTCATATTATGGTGCATAACATAGCCTTGGCCTCATGTGTTTGGTTTTGGTTGATTGTTGTATGTCATGTTGGTTTGTTTCTTGAAAGGGTTGTAATTTGTGTTTTGTATTTTGGGTTGTAATTTATTTATTCATTTGGTTATGTAATAAGTAGATTCAAGTGGGAGTTCATGGACACATTTTGTATTAGGATATGATTTTGTAAAAGAAGATGCACAAGATGAAGACTCAAAGAAGGACACAAAAGACATGGACACTTGAAGCATTTGGATGTGGATTCAAGTGGGAGTTCATGGACACATTTTGATGTGTCATCTTCACCCTTAGGAAAGACCTTATGACAACACTTGTGATGGCAAACAAGTGTGGTCAACTTAGTGGCTATGGTTATGCACCCATGTTTGTATGTTTATGCTTGTTTGGATGTTTGTTGTTTGATTGTTTGGTTGATATTTGGATATGCATAACAAACTCATTAACAAACTTAACAAGCTGAAAATTTGATGGTTCTTTATCATTAAGTGGTTAATAAAAGGTTATTAAAAGGATTAATGGTTTTAATAAAAGAGGTTTTATTGAAAGTGAACCATAGGGTACCTTGTATTTGAAAGCATGCAAATTAAACTAAGATTATGAGAACTATAAATTGTTGGGTTTGTTGGACCAAATCAAAGTAGTTTAACCTTTTAAACCATGAAAATGCAGCAGAATATAACCTTAAAATTATCATTTGTAATCTGAAAATTAAGGCTCATATCATAACTACAACAAACCCAAGAACATAAGGATCATTTATATGTGATTGGACTAGCTATCAACAAGAAATAATAACCAAAATAAGACATACAAACACCTTTGTAGAGCTGCTGAAACGTGGTGTAGGAGGAAGAAAATGATGTTGTTGAACAGCCAAAACACCAAGGAAAGGTGTCCTCAAGCTTCCATACCCACAAGCATCAAGTAAAGACCACTCTTGCTAGGATTTGTACACCAAAAGCTCAAAGAACAAGCTGCTGGAACATTCCAGCCGAGAATCCTTCATGAAAATGGAGAGAATATGTTCTTTTGTTCTTGCATGTGTGAGAGAGAATGAGAGGTAGAGTGTGTGGCTAGCTAATGTGTGAGACAATTCCAAGAAACAAAAGGCACAAAGCCCTATAAAGGGGGGGGGCGAAATTTTGTTTCAAATGGGGTTTCCCCCCAAAATGATATTTACCATTTTTTATTAACTATTCATCTATATAAGTTATATAACTAACCCTTTAATTATATAACTCATACAAACTTTTATTACTTGATGTCATTTAACCAATTTAAATAACATTCCAAATAATACCCATGAACAAAATGTCATATTAAGTTGTTCCATCTCAAATGCAACTTATTTAGAAAACCCATTTTCTAAATTGGTGTAATTATTTAATTGCATGATCATATCATCAATTAAATATTAATTGGTGTTTGCTAAGCTTGTTATTGGGTATGACCCGACTTGGATCATAACATACTAACCACATCAATATTCTATGTGTCTTGGGCATAAAGAATCCAACATAAATTTCTTTTATAAACAAGGTTAACACCATCCTTTTGCACAACACTTGAGTCATTTGGAAACTCTTAATGGGATAAAGGTCACCTAACCATTTTGAGGGAACTTGTGATTTGAGGTGGGGATACCATATTTGTGGGATAAAGGTCACCTAACCACTTATGTTGGAAAACTCACATGTGTGTGCAAGTAGGTAACTTAATTTGCAAACCATGTTGAATGGATCACCTACAATATGGTTTACAAAGGTGTTGATGGGATTAACATGCCGACTATACATATGATGTTTTAAAGTCGATCTCATACCCTAGAAGTTGCAAGGCGTTACAATTGTCAAGACGTTGACTACCTTGTTAATTTAAATAATGGGATAAAGGTCACCTAGCCACTATTTAAATGTAACGTTGGATTCTTGATTTAAAATTGTGTAAGACACTTAAAAGGGGTTTCAATTATTAAAATATGAACAATATCAAAATTACTAAAATTGAACTTTGTTATATTTTGTAGATGGCCACCAACAATAATGATAACAATGAAATCCCGACCGCTCACTCACTATCACTAAGAACCATTCTCCAAAAGGAGCGTCTAAACCATAACAACTTTATTGATTGGTTTCGAAACTTGAGAATTGTTCTCAAGCAAGAGAAACGATCATACATATTAGACAATCCGATTCCCGATCAACCTAGTGAGGATGATGAGGAGGCCTTTAATAATTGGGTGAAATACACTGAGGACTCGGTCCAAGTGTCTTGCCTTATGTTGGCAAGTATGACTCCAGATCTCCAAAAGGAGTATGAACATCATGGAGCATACGACATGATAACCCAGTTGAAGGAAACGTTCCAACAACAAGCACGGGTTGAGCGCTTTGAAATGGTTCGAGCACTCCATGCGTGTCGTATGGACAACACCCAATCTGTTTCATCTTATGTACTTAAGATGAAAAGCCACATTGACCGCCTCGAAAGTCTGAATTGTCTCGTCTCGAAAGAGTTGGCTATAGATTTGATCCTCAACTCTTTGTCAAAAAGGTTTGACAACTTTGTCATGAACTATAACATGAACGGGTGGGACAAGAACATAAGTGAGCTTCACTCTATGCTCAAAACTGCCGAGGCGGCCATGGGTAAAAAGGTTTTACCCGTTCTCACCATTAATGAAGGTGGGAACAAGAAGAGGCCTCACCCCGCACCCAAGGCAAGTGTTGCCAAGGGTAAAGGGCACATTAAGGGAAAGGGAAAGGGAGTGATAAGAGCGCCACCACCAAAACCAGCGGAGAAGAAGCAAAAGGTTGCTTCAAATGACCCATGCTTTAAGTGTGGGGAGATTGGACATTGGGCAAGA
This sequence comes from Flaveria ramosissima, assembly GCA_025215565.1. Lineage (NCBI taxonomy): Eukaryota > Viridiplantae > Streptophyta > Magnoliopsida > Asterales > Asteraceae > Flaveria > Flaveria ramosissima. The sequence goes on from CM046034.1 coordinate 23,188,215, forward strand.
AATTGCCCAGTCCATCTCAAAGAGTTGCAAGCAAAGAGGGATGCCGGGCAAACCTCAGGTACAATTTTCATGATCCATATTGGTCTAAATTTAATATCCTCTAACACATGGGTATTGGATACCGGATGTGGAACTCATATTTGTAACTTATTGCAGGGGTTCAAAAGAAGTAAAGACTTCAAGAAAGGGGATGTAAGCCTCTACATGGGGAATGGGGCAAAGGTTCAAGTTGAAGGCCGAGGGGACTACATCTTGAAGCTTCCAAATGGTTTGGAAGCAATTTTGAACAATATTTTGTATGCTCCTAGTTTGACTAGGAACATTATTTCTGTTGCCCAATTAAGACAATATGGTTATGTTTTGTCATTTGTTGAGAATGAAATTCATGTTTCTTTAAATGGCACATTTTATTTTAAAGCTATTCCTGTTAATGGTATTTATGAATTGGTTCATGAAAACACATTATATGATAGCTCATTGTACCAAACCACAACTAAGAAACTCAAATTAGATTTGAGTGATACCTATCTTTGGCATTGTCGTCTTGGTCATATAAACAAGAAGCGCATACAAACACTTCAAAAGAACGGTCTAGCAAATGAATATGATTCATTCGATGTATGTGAATCTTGTTTACAAGGTAAAATGACTAAGGCACCTTTTAGTGGCAAATCTGAAAGGGCAAAAGATTTATTAGGCATCATACATTTGGATGTATATGGTCCTTTTAAACCAATGACTAGGTACCATGAAAGATACTTCATTACCTTTACCGATGACTATAGTCGATACGGTTATGTGTACTTGTTAAGACACAAAAATGAAGCTTTTGAAATGTTCAAAATCTTCTAAAATGAAGTAGAAAATCAACTCAACAAGAAAAAAAAATTCTTCGCACCGATAGAAGAGGTGAATACCTAAGTGATGCTTTCATAGATCATCTTAGAAGTTGTGGTATTGTCTCACAACTATCTCCACCTGGAACGCCACAACATAATGGCGTGTCCGAGAGGAGAAATCAAACTCTATTAGATATGGTTTGATCTATGATGGCTGGAAGCTCACTGCCTCTATCATTTTAGGGTTTCGCTTTGCTCTTTGCGGCCCGTATTTTGAATATGGCCCCAACCAAGAAAGTGGAAGCGACACCTTTTGAAATATGGCATGGAAGGGTTCCATCACTGTCATATTTAAAGGTATGGGGTTGTGAGGCTTATGTTAAGACTCCCACCTCAAACAAGCTAGAAAGCCGTTCCACTAAGTGTATCTTCATTGGATATCCTAGAGATTCTATGGGATATTATTTCTATGATCCATTGGAACAAAAGGAGTTTGTTGCCAAGAAGGCTGAGTTCTTAGAAGCTAAGTTCCATACGGAAGGAACTAGCAGTAGAACTGTGGATCTTGAAAAGGATCAAGAACCATACACGTTTGGTTGACACTAGCACTCATCATGAGGATGTTGAGAATGATCAAGTGGATGATCAATATACACAAAACGTTCGCAGATCTGGTAGAATTATTAATCCACCTGAAAGATATGGATTTTTCGTAGATGAATGCTATGTGGTAGATTCTGATGAACCAACCACCTATCATGATGCAATGTCCAATTTGGATTGTGACAAATGGCTTGAAGCCATGAACGTTGAGATGCAATCCATGTATGACAACCAAGTGTGGGACTTGGTTGAACCACCTCTTAGCTCCAAAATAGTTGGAAGTAAGTGGGTTTTTAAGAAAAAAACCATTATGCATGGAAACTTGGATACTTATAAAGCTAGACTTGTAGCAAAAGGTTTTACTCAAACTCAAGGGGTTGATTATGATGAGAACTTCTCACCAGTTGCAATGCTAAAGTCTATTAGGATACTATTTGCCATAGCTGCTCATTATGATTATGAGATTTGGCAAATGGATGTCAAAACCGCTTTTCTAATTGGATATCTTGAGGAAGATGTCTATATGGTTCAGCCTGAAGGTTTTGTCAACTCAAAACATCCTAACAAAGTATGCAAGTTAAAGAAATCAATTTATGGATTGAAGCAAGCATCAAGAAGTTGAAATCACCGTTTTGATGAAGAGATAACCAAATTTGGGTTCATCAAAAACGCTGATGAAGCATGTGTATATAAGAAGACTAGTGGGAGCATCACCATTTTCTTAGTATTGTATGTCGATGACATCCTACTATTTGGAAATGAATTCTAACCATTGAAGGTGTAAAAGCCTGGCTTGGAAGCTGTTTCTCCATTAAGGATCTTGGTGAAGCCGCCTATATTTTAGGAATATAGATCTATAGGGATAGATCAAGGCGGTTGATAGGTTTGAATCAAAGTGCATACATTGATAAGATCTTGAAAAGGTTCAAGATGGAAAACTCTAAGAAAGGTATCGTACCTATTCAAAGAGGAACGATATTGAGTAAGACTCAATGTCCAAGCTCAAAGGATGAGCAAGAAAAAATAAAGGGAATCCCGTATGCGTTTGCGAAGAAGAGCTCGTAGTAAAAGGTTACACGGATGCGAGTTTCCAAACTGATCGGGATGATTCACGATCACAATCGGGGTACATTTTCATCTTGAATGGAGGAGCAATCTCTTGGAAGAGCTCTAAGTAAGATGTGGTGGCATTATCAACTACAGAGTCAAAATACATTGCCGCTTCATTAGCAGCTCAGGAAGCTGCATGGTTAAAGAAGTTCATTGCCGATCTAGGGGTGGTCCCTTCCATTCAGGACCCCCTAGAAATTCTTTGTGATAACAAGGGTGCGATTGCTCAAATCAAGGAACCCCGTGCACATCAGAAGACTAGGCACATTGAACGAAGATTCAACTACATAAGGGATGAAGTTGAAAAGGGGAAGATATGTATTCGCAAAGTTCACACGGATCAAAACATTGCGGATCCACTCACGAAGCTTCTTGAAAAGGCAAAGCATGAAAGTCATGCTTGTGCCATGGGGCTTCAACATGCTAGTGACTGGATTTGATCTTTAATTTCTGTAATGAGATATTGTAACCCTTTATTACTTGAATAAATTATTCGGTTATAATAATTCAACTAATATTCCTATTTTGCATGTTTAAAATCCATGAGTAAATTATTTACTCAGAATGTCCGTAGTTGTTCATGCTTGTGGGAACAAGTATGAAGGTAATGCTATTATGAACTTTGATTGGTAGATATTCATATGGATGAATATAGAGCAAAAGGTTGCTGCCAAAGTTCATAGATATTTGTGGGATGCAAATATTGGACTGACCTGCACCTCAAATATTACTACATGGAATCTTCCTGATTGATCATAAGTAATTTTGAGTAAAGGCGAACATCATTTGGTATCCTCTGACCTGAGATACATATTGGGTCTTGATATTTACCGAATATTATACTTTGACTTAGCTCTTCGCTGTTCTGAAACATGGCAGTACATAAGTCTGAGTTCAGGTATGATATAAGGTAATTGTAAGAGACGTATGTTGTCAAGATGGGATTTGTTCCTCTTATTCATTGAGAGTAAGATGTCTAAGGACCGATAAAGTTAAATCAATGGAGAATGATCACTCCGTGTCTCTAGGATTTAACATGACATCTGCAACAAAAGGATAGATGATTGATTCACCTAAAACATTTCAAGTATGGTACTTGAAGGAGATGATGTTATTGAATGGCACTTAGTCATACGTATTAAGGGTAGTAAACTGTTGTTAGGCGGTATTTACTGCTTGCATCAATCTTCTATGAATCTTGTGCAAGTGGGAGATTGTTGGAAAGATTGATGTGGTTAGTACGTCATGATCCAAGTCGGGTCATACCCAATAACAAGCTATACAAACACCAATTAATATTTATTTGTTGATAGGATCAAACAAATAAATACCGACACCAATTTAGAAATGGGTTTTTCTAAATTAAACGTTGCTTTTTGTAAAAGAACAACATTATGTGGATAATTTGTTCATGAGAAATTATTTGTTTCATTATTTAAGTTGGTTAAATAATGATAAATAAAAGTGTGTAATTGTTATAAAATTAAAAGAGGTTTTAATTTTATAAAATTAAGGGTTAAGAGTGTAACTTATTTTGAAATTAAAATGAGGGGGAAAACCCATTTGCATGGGTGATTTTTGGCAGCCCAAAGGGCCTTGGGGGACCAGCCATTTAGTCTTGGTCTTTGCAATACTTTCCCCTCTCCAACACTCATCCATCATTCACACTTTTCTCTCTCACAACAAAGAGCAAGAACTCTCTCAAGACATTGCAGAATTTCGGATTTGAAGCTCCAAAACTAGGCTGAAAAATTCGTTTTTCTTTGATAGTACTTTTGTAGAGTTTTGGTGTTGAGCTTCCTAACAAGCTAGGTGTTTGGAAAAGCTTGTGGGTATCGCAACTTGAGGCTCTCTCTCTTGAGGGCTGGACATTCAACAACATCTCCACATTCATCTCTTACATCTACAACTTTAGTACAAAAGGTTGTATCTTTAACACCCTATGGTTGTTATGTCTTGTTTGATAGCATACTATTTCATATATAATTCGATCCTCATTTCTTGGGTTTTGTTGATGGTTTAATATGGCAAAAATTTTCAGATTACTAACCATATCTTTAAACCATATATCCGCTGCGTTTTCAAGTTTAAATGGTTAAACTTAGTGTTTTACATGTGACAAAACCCAACACTAATTATAGATGTGTGTTTAAAAGGCATGAGCATCGCAACCACAAAGGATTGGAGATTGTTACCAAATGAAAAAAACTATTCATGCGAGAACAATTGATGTTTAGTGTTTTGTATTCGTTGTTCCATTCCCATGCATTTTGCTAAGTCTTCGTGAATAAATGAATGCATAAATATGTAGTTACCACAATGTTTGTTAAATACAATGAAATATAACATTCTTTTCCGTTTTAGAATGAATAAACTTGTAATCATTTATCATACATGAAGTTTCATAGTGACGTCGAATTACATTCGTTCAGCAATTGTAAACTAATTCTTGGTTCTTATTGAGTTAATACGAGTTGTCTGTTGATCTATTACAACTAGAATCATTGCCTTGGTGCGTAAAGAGAACTCTTTGGAATGAGAGTTATCATTTGTAATGATTTTAGGGGATTTGGTGGTCAATAATGTATGAAGACAGTAGTCAAGTGTTATAGAAGAGTTTCGGTAGGAGTGGATTTATTTTAAGGTTGAATTGTGTTGTCTCATGTATGATTTTGGTGTTGTTTAATAGTAGATACAAGTGGTGCATCTTTGATCGTTTAGTGTGATTTTATTGATCATTTTCCTCGGATCTAATTAAATAATTTAAGGAGTGTGTTTAGAAGGCATGAGAATCCCAACCACATAAAATTGGAGGTTGTTTGTGTTTTGTATACGTTGATGTTTAGTCTTTTGTATACGTTGTTTCATTCCCATGTATTTTGTTAAGTGCTCGCAAATAAATGGATGTAGAAATTAGTAGTTAATAAATTATTTGTGAAATACAAGGAAATATAACGTTTTTTGTCCTTTTAGAATGATTTAACCTTTAATCCATTTATCATACATTGAGTAACATTGTGAGTCAAATTACATTTGTTCCGGAACTGTAGACTAATTCTCGATTCTTAATGAGTGAATGGTTCGTTGATCTTTTACAACTGGAATCATTGCCTTGGTGTGTAATAAAGGACTCTTTGGATTGAGAGTTGTCATTTTGAATGATTCTAGTGGATTTTATGGGCAATAATGTATGAGGACAGTAGTCGAGTGTTATAGAAGAGTTTGGGGAGGAGAGTATTGATTTCAAGGTTGATTTGTGTAGTCTCGTGTTTGATTTTAGTGTCGGTTTAGATGTAGATACAAATGGTCAATTTATGATCGTTAAGTGTGTTTTCATTGGTCATTTTCCGTTGATCTAATGAAGTAATTTTAGGTGTGAGTTTAAAAGGCATGAGCATTACAACCACAAAGGATTGAAGGTTGTTACCAAATGCAAAAAACTATTCATGTGAGAACGATTGATGTTTAGTGTTTTGTATTTGTTGTTCCAATTCCATGCATTTCGCTAAGTCTTGCGAATAAATGAACGCATAAATATGAAGTTACCAAATTGTTTGTTAAATACAAGGAAATATAACATTCTTTTCCGTTTGAGAATGATTTAACTTGTAATTATTTTATAATACATCAAGTTTCACTAGTGACGTCAAATTACATTCGTTCCGCAACTGTAAACTGATTCTCGGTTCTTATTCAGTCGATTCGGGTTATTCGTTGATCGTTTACAACTAGAATCATTGCCATGGTGTGTAAAGAGAACTCTTTGGAATGAGAGTTATCATTTGTAATGATTTTAGGGGATTTGGTGGTCAATAACGTGTGAAGACAGTAGTCAAATGTTATAGAAGAGTGTCGGTAGACGAGGATTGATTTTAAGGTTGAATTGTGTTGTCTCGTGTTTGATTTTGGTGTGGTTTAAAAGTAGATACAAATAGTGCATCTGTGATCGTTTTGTGTGATTTCATTGATCATTTTCCTCGGATCTAATTAAATAATTTAAGGAGTGTGTTTAGAAGGCATGAGAATCCCAAACACATAGGATTGGAGGTTGTTAGTGTTTTGTATACGTTGTTTCATTCCTATGTACTTTGTTAAGCGTTCGCTAATAAATGGATGCATAAATGAGTAGTTAATAAATTATTTGTGAAATACAAGGAAATATAACCTTTTTTGTTCTTTTAAAATGATTTAACTTCTAATCCATTTATCATACATTGAGTAACATTGTGAGTCAAATTACATTCGTTCTACAACTGTAAACTGATTCTCGATTCTTATTGAGTGAATACGTGTTCTTCGTTGATCTTTTACAACTAGAGTCACTGCCTTGATGCGTAATAAAGGCCTTTTTCAATTGAGAGTTGTCATTTGGAATGTTCTAGTGGATTTTATGGGCAATAGTGTATTAGGACAGTAGTCGAGTGTTATAGAAGAGTTTGGGGAGGAAAGTATTGATTTCAAGGTTGATTTGTGCAATCTCATGTTTGATTTTGGTGTCGGTTTAGATGTAGATACAAATGGTCGATTTGTGATCGTTTAGTGTGTTTTCATTGATTATTTTCCTTTGATCTAATGAAGTAATTTTAGGTGTGTGTTTAAAAGGCATGAGCATCGCAACCACAAAGGATAACCAAATGCAAAAAACTATTCATGCGAGAAAGATTGATGTTTAGTGTTTTGTATTTGTTGTTCCATTCCCATGCATTTTGCTAAGTCTTCGCGAATAAATGAACACATAAATATGTAGTCACCAAATTGTTTGTTAAATGCAAGGAAATATAACATTCTTTTCCGTTTTAGAATGATTTAACTTGTAATTCATTTATCATACATCAAGTTTCATTAGTGATGCAAATTACATTAGTTCCGCAACTGTAAACTGATTCTCGGTTCTTATTAAGTCAATTCGAGTAGTTCTTTGATCGTTTACAACTAGAATCATTGCCATGGTGTGTAAAGAGAACTCTTTGGAATGAGAGTTATCATTTGTAATGATTTTAGGGGATTAGGTGGTCAATAATGTGTGAAGACAGTAGTCAAGTCTTCTAGAAGAGTTTCGGTAGGAGCAGATTGATTTTAAGGTTGAATTGTGTTGTCTCGTGTTTGATTTTGGTGTGGTTTAAAAGTAAATACAAATGGTGCATCTGTGATTGTTTAGTGTGATTTAATTGATCATTTTCCTCGGATCTAATTAAATAATTTAAGGAGTGTGTTTAGAAGGCATGAGAATCCCAAACACATAGGATTGGAGGTTGTTAGTGTTTTGTATACGTTGATGTTTAGTGTTTTTTATACGTTGTTTCATTCCTATGTATTTTGTTAAACGTTCGTGAATAAATGGATGCATAATTGAGTAGTTAATAAATTATTTGTGAAATACAAGGAAATATGACCTTTTTTGTCCTTTTAGAATGATTTAACTTCTAATCCATTTATCATACAATGAGTAACATTGTGAGTCAAATTACATTCGTTCTGCAACTATAAACTGATTATCGATTCTTATTGAGTGAATACGTGTTGTTCGTTGATCTTTTACAACTGAGTCACTGCCTTGATGCGTAATAAAGGCCTCTTTCAATTGAGAGTTGACATTTGGAATGTTCTAGTGGATTTTATGGGCAATAGTGTATTACGACAGTAGTCGAGTGTTATAGAAGAGTTTGGGGAGGAGAGTATCAATTTCAAGGTTGATTTGTTTAGTCTCGTGTTTGATTTTGGTGTCGGTTTAAATGTAGATACAAATGGTCCATTTGTGATCGTTTAGTGCGATTTCATTGATCATTTTCCTTTGATCTAATGAAGTAATTATAGATGTGCGTTTAAAAGGCATGAGCATCGCAAGCACATAGGATTGGAGATTGTTACCAAATGCAAAAAAACTATTCATGCGAGAACAATTGATGTATAGTGTTTTGTATTCGTTGTTCCATTCCCATGCATTTTGCTAAGTCTTCGCGAATAAATGAATGCATAAATATGTAGTTACCAAATTGTTTGTTAAATACAATGAAAGATAACATTCTTTTCCATTTTAGAATGATTTAACTTGTAATCATTTATCATACATGAAGTTTCATAGTGACGTCGAATTACATTCGTTCCACAATTGTAAACAATTAGAATTCAGACAGTAAATCTGATTGCCAAAACCCTAATCAACCGATCAAAGACTAGAATCTTCAAGGGCATGCAAACCCTAATTCGTATTCAAACCCTAGACGAAAGAAAATCAGAAAGCAGCCCTACTCGAGGAGAGAACAAACCGATTGGAAGAATGAAATCGGCCAAGAAACCCTAATCGGTCACATTGAGGAAGACGTTGATTGATTTTAAGGTTGAATTATGTAGTCTTGTGTTTGATTTTGGTGTGTTTCAAAAGTAGATACAAATGGTGCATCTGCGATCGTTTAGTGTGATTTCATTGATCATTTTCCTCGGATCTAATTAAATAATTTAAGGAGTGTGTTTAGAAGGCTTGAGAATCCCAACCACATAGGATTGGAGGTTGTTACCGAAAACATAAACTATTCATACGAGAACTATTGATGTTTAGTGTTTTGTATACGTTGTTACATTCCCATGTATTTTATTAAGTGTTCGCGTATAAATGGATGCATAAATGAGTAGTTAATAAACTATTTGTGAAATATAAGGAAATATAAAATTTTTTGTCCTTTTAGAATGATTTAACTTCTAATCCATTTATCATACATTGAGTAACATTGTGAGTCAAATTACATTCGTTCCGCAACTGTAAACTGATTCTCGATTCTTATTCAGTGAATACATGTTGTTCGTTGATCTTTTACAACTGGAATCATTGCCTTGGTGCGTAATAAATGACTCTTTCGATTTTGTCATTTGGAATGATTCTAGTGGATTTTATAGGCAATATTGTATGAGAACAGTAGTCGAGTGTTATAGAAGAGTTTGGGGAGGAGAGTATCGATTTCAAGGTTGATTTGTGTAGTCTCGAGTTTGATTTTAGTGTCGGTTTAAATGTAGATACAAATGGTCCATTTGTGATCATTAAGTGTGATTTCATTGATCATTTTCCTTTGATCTAATAAAGTAATTTTAGGTGTGTGTTTAATAGGCATGAGCATCGCAACCACATAGGATTGGAGGTTGTTACCACATGCAAAAAACTATTCATGCGAGAACGATTGATGTTTAGTGTTTTGTATTTGTTGTTCCATTCCCATGCATTTTGCTAAGTCTTCGTGAATAAATGGATGCGTAAATATGTAGTTACTAAATTGTTTATTAAATACAGGAAATATAACATTCTGTTTCGTTTTAGAATGATTTAATTTGTAATTCATTTATCATACATCAAGTTTTATTAGTGACGTCGAATTACATTAGTTCCGCAACTGTAAACTGATTCTGGGTTCTTATTGAGTCAATACGAGTTGTTCGTTGATCTTTTACAACTGGAATCATTGCCTTGGTGCGTAAAGAGAACTCTTTGGAATGAGAGTTATCATTTGTAATGATTTTAGGTGGTCAATAATGTGTTAAGATAGTAGTCGAGTGTTGTAGAAGATTTTGGGTAGAGGAGGATTGATTTTAAGGTTGAATTATGTAGTCTCGTGTTTGATTTTGGTGTGGTTTGAAAGTAGGTACAAATGGTGCATCTGTGATCGTTTAGGGTAATTTCATTAATCATTTTCCTCGAATCTAATTAAATAATTTAAGGAGTGTGTTTAGAAGGCCTGAGAATCCCAACCATATAGGATTGGAGGTTGTTACCAAAAACATAAACTATTCATGTGAGAACTATTCATGTTTAGTGTTTTGTATATGTTGTTTCATTCCCATGTATTTTTGTTAAGCGTTCACGAATAAATGTATGCATAAATGAGTAGTTAATAAATTATTTGTGAAATACAAGGAAATATAAATAAATTTGTCCTTTTAGAATGATTTAACTTCTAATCCATTTATCATACATTGAGTAACATTATGAGTCAAATTACATTCGTTCTGCTACTATAAACTGATTCTTGATTCCTATTAAGTGAATACATGTTGTTCGTTGATCTTTTACAATTGGAATAATTGCCTTGGTGCTTAATAAAGGGCTCTTTCGATTGAAAGTTTTCATTTGGAATGATTCTAGTGGATTTTATGGGCAATAGTGTATGAGGACAGTATTCAAGTGTTATAGAAGAGTTTGGGGAGGAGAGTATCGATTTCAAGGTTGGTTTGTGTAGTCTCGTGTTTGATTTTGGTGTCGGTTTAAATGTATATACAAATAATCGATTTGTGATCGTTTAGTGTGATTTCATTGATCATTTCATTTGATCTAATGAAGTAATTTTAGGTGTGTGTTTAATAGGCATGAGCATCGCAACCACATAGGATTAGAGATTGTTACCAAATGCAAAAAACTATTTATGCGAGAACGATTGATATTTAGTGTTTTGTATTCGTTGTTCCATTCCCATGCATTTTGCTAAGTCTTCCCGAATAAATGGATGCATAAATATGTAATTACTAAATTGTTTGTTAAATACAAGGAAATATAACATTTTTTTGTTTAGAAGGCATGAGAATCCCAACCACATAGGATTGGAGGTTGGAATGATTCTTGTGGATTTTATGGGCAATAGTGTGTGAAGATAGTAGTCGAGTGTAGTAGAAGGGTTTGGGGAAGATAGTAAATTTTTCAAGGTTGGTTTGTGTAGTCTCGTGTTTGATTTTGGTGTCGGTTTAAATGCAGAACTAAGTCAATTTGTGATCGTTTAGTGTGATTTCATTGATCATTTTGCTTTGATCAAATGAAATAATTTTAGGTGTGTGTTTAAAAGGCATGCGAATCGCAACCACATAGGTTTAGAGGTTGTTACCAAATGCAAAAAACTATTTAGCAAGAACTATTGATGTTTAGTGTGTTTGTATTTGTTGTTCCATTCTCATGCATTTTGCTAAGTCTTCACGAATAAATGGATGCAAAAATATATAGTTACTAAATTGTTTGTTAATTACAAGGATATATAACATTGTCTTTTGTTTTAGAATAATTTAACTTGTAATTCATTTATCATATATTGAGTTTTTTTAGTGACGTCAAAATACATTCGTTCCCCAACTGTAAACCGATTCTCAGTTCTTATTGAATGAATAAGAGTTGTTCTCTGATCTTTTACAGCTGGAATCATTGCCTTGGTGTGTAAAGAGAACTATTTGGAGAGTTATCGTTTGTAATGATTTTAGGGGATTTGGTAGTCAGTTGTGTGTAAAGACAGTACTCGAGTGTTATAGAAGTGTTTGGGGAGGAGAGGATTGGTTTTAAGGTTGAATTGTGGTAGTCTCGTGTTTGATTTTGGTGTGGTTTAAAAGTATATACAAATGGTGCATCTGTGATCGTTTAGTGTGATTTCATTGATCATTTTCATCGAATCACTAAATAATTGAAGGAGGATGTTTAGAAGGCATGAGAATCCCAACCATATTGGATTGGAGGTTGTTACTAAAAACATAAACTATTCGTGAGAGAACAATTGATCTTTAGTATTTTGTATACGTTGTTCAATTCCCATATATTTTGTTAAGTCTTCGCGAATAAATGGATGCATAAATATGTAGTTACTAAATTATTTGTGAAATACAAGGAAATATAACATTCTTTGTCCTTTTAGAATGATTTAACTTCTAAATCATTTATCATACATTGAGTAACATTAATGAGTCAAATTACATTCGTTCCGCAACTATAAACTGATTCTCAATTCTTATTGAGTGTATACCTGTTGTCTGTTGATCTTTTACAACTAGAATCTTTGCCTTGGTGCGTAATAATGGACTCTTTCGATTGAGAGTTGTCATTTGGAATGGTTCTAGCGGATTTTATAGGTGATAGTGTGTGAAGACATTACTCGAGTGTTATAGAAGAGTTTTGGGAGGAGAGTATCAATTTCAAGGTTGATTTTGTGTAGTATTGTGTTTGATTTTGGTGTCGGTTTTAATGTAGATACAAATGGTCCATTTATGATCGTTTAGTGAGATTTCATTAATCATTTTCCTTTGATCTAATAAATAATTTTAGGTGTGTGTTTAGAAGGCATGAGAATCGCAAACACAAAGGATTGGCGGCTGTTACAAAATGCAAAAATCTTTTCATGCGAGAAGTGATGTTTAGTGTTTTGTATTCGTTCTTCCATTCCCTTGCATTTTGTTAAGTCTTCGCAAATTAATGGATACATAAATACGTAGTTGCTAAATTGTTTGTTAAATATAAGGAAATATAACAATCCTTTTCGTTTTAGAATGATTTAACTTGTAATTCATTTATCATACATTAAGTTTCATTAAAAACGTCGAATTACATTCGTTCCATAACTATAAACTGATTCTCGGTTCTTATTGAGTGAATACGAGTTGTTCGTTGATCTTTTACAACTGGAATCATTGGCTTGGTACGAAAAGAGAACTCTTTGCAATGAGAGTTATCATTTGTAATGATTTTAGGGGATTTGGTAGTCAATAGTGTGTAAAGACAGTAGTCGAGTGTTATAGAAGAGTTTGGGGAGGAGAGGATTGATTTTTATATTGAATTGTGTACTCTCGTGTTTGATTTTGGTGTGGTTTAAAAGTAGATACAAATGGTGCATTTGAGATCGTTTAGTGTGATTTCATTGATCATTTTCCTCGAATCTAATTAAATAAATTAAGGAGTGTTTTAGAAGGCATGAGAATCCCAACCGCATAGGATTGGAGGTTGTTACAAAAAATATAAACTATTCATGTGAGAACTATTGATGTTTAGTTTTTTGTATACGTTGTTCTATTCCCAGGTATTTTGTTAAGCTTTCGCGAATAAATGGATGCATATATGTGTAGTTACTAAATTATTTGTGAAATACAAGGAAATATAACATTCTTTGTCCTTTTAGAATTATTTAACTTCTAATCATTTTATCAAACATTGAGTAACATTGGTGAGTCAAATTACTTTCGTTCCGCAACTATAAACTGATTCTTAATTCATATTGAGTGAATATGTGTTGTTCATTGATCTTTTACAACTGGAATCATTGCCTTGGTGCGTAATAAAGGACTCTTTGGGTTGAGAGTTGTCAATTGGAAGGATTCTAGTGGATTTTATGGGCAATAGTGTGTGAAGACAGTAGTCGAGTTTGTAGAAGAGTTTGGGGAGGAGAGTAACAATTTCAAGGTTGATTTGTGTAGTCTTGTGTTTGATTTTGGTGCAGATACAAATGGACAATTTGTGATCGTTTAGTGTGATTTCATTGATCATTTTGCTTTGATCTAATGAAATAATTTTTGGTGTGTGTTTAAAAGGCACGATAATCGCAACCACATAGGATTGGAGGTTGTTACCAAATGCAAAAACTATTCATGCGAGAACTATTGATGTTTAGTGTTTTGTATTCGTTGTTCCATTCCCATGCATTTTGCTAAGTCTTCGCGAAAGTATACAATCACTAAATTGTTTGTTAAATACAAGTAAATATAACATTGTTTTTTGTTTTAGAATGATTTAACTTGTAGTTCATTTATCATACATTAAGTTTTTTAGTGACGTCGTATTACATTCGTTCCACAACTGTAAACCAATTCTCGGTTCTTATTGAGTGAATAAGAGTTGTTCGCTGATCTTTTACAACTGGAATCATTGCCTTGGTGCGTAAAGAGAACTCTTTGCAATGAGACGTATCATTTGTTATGATTTTAGGGGATTTGGTGGCCAGTAGTGCGTGAAGATAGTAGTCAAGTGTTATAGAAGAGTCTGGAGAGGAGAGGATTGGTTTTAATGTTGAATTGTGTAGTCTCATGTTTGATTTTTATGTGTTTTAAAAGTAGATACAAATGGGGTATTTGTGATCGTTTAGTGTGATTTTATTGATCATTTTCCTCGAATCTAATTAAATAATTTAGGAAGTACGTTTAGAAGGCATGAGAATCCCAACCACATAGGATTGTAGGTTGTGACCAAAAACATAAACTATTCATGCGAGAACAATTGATGTTTAGTGTTTTGTATACGTTTTTCCATTCTCATGTATTTTGTTAAGCTTTTACGAATAAATGCATGCTTATATGTAGTTACTAAATTATTTGTGAAATACAAGGAAATATAACATTCTTTGTCCTTTTAGAATGATTTAACTTCTAATCATTTTATCAAACATTGAGTAACATTGGTGAGTCAAATTACTTTCGTTTCGCAACTGTAAACTAATTCTTGATTCATATTGAGTGAATACATGTTGTTCGTTGATCTTTTTACAACTGGAATCATTGCCTTGGTGTGTAATAAAGGACTCTTTGGGGAAGAGAGTAAAAATTTCAAGGTTGGTGTGTGTGAAGACAGTAGTCGAGTGTTGTATAAGAGTTTGGGGAAGAGAATAAAATTTCAAGGTTGGTTTGTGTAGTCTCATGTTTGATTTTGGTGTCGGTTTAAATGTAGATACGAAGTCAATTTGTGATCGTTTAGTGTGATTTCATTGATCATTTTGCTTTGATCTAATGATATAATTTTTGGTGTGTGTTTAAAAGGCATGAGAATCACAACCACATAGGTTTGGAGGTTGTTACCAAATGCAAAAAACTGTTTAGCAAGAACTATTGATGTTTAGTGTGTTTGTATTAGTTGTTCCATTCTCATGCATTTTGCTAAGTCTTCACGAATAAATGGATGCATAAATATATAGTTACTAAATTGTTTGTTAAATACAAGGAAATATAACACTGTTTTTTGTTTTAGAATAATTTAACTTGTAATTCATTTATTATACATTGAGTTTTTTAGTGACGTCGAATTACATTCGTTCCCCAACTGTAAACCGATTCTCAGTTCTTATTGAATGAATAAGAGTTGTTCGCTGATCATTTACAACTGGAATAATTGCCTTGGTGCGTAAAGAGAACTATTTGGAGAGTTATCATTTGTAATGATTTTAGGGGATTTGGTGGTCAGTTGTGTGTGAAGACAGTACTCGAGTGTTATAGAAGTGTCTAGGGAGGAGAGGATTAGTTTTAAGGTTGAATTATGGTAGTCTCGTGTTTGATTTTGGTGTGGTTTAAAAGTAGATACAAATGGTGCATCTGTGATCGTTTAGTGTGATTTTATTGATCATTTTCATCGAATCTAATTAAATAATTTAAGGAGGATGTTTAGAAGGCATGAGAATCCCAACCATATAGGATTGGAGGTTGTTACTAAAAACATAAACTATTCATGCGAGAACAATTGATCTTTAGTATTTTGTATACGTTGTTCAATTCCCATGTATTTTGTTAAGTCTTCGCGAATAAATGGATGCAGAAATGTGTAGTTACTAAATTATTTGTGAAATACAAGGAAATATAACATTCTTTGTCCTTTTAGAATGATTTAACTTCTAAATCATTTATCATACACTGAGTAACATTAATGAGTTAAATTACATTCATTCCGCAACTGTAAACTGATTCTTTTACAACTAGAATCTTTGCCTTGGTGCGTAATAAAGGACTCTTTGGATTGAGAGTTGTCATTTGGAATGGTTCTAGTGGATTTTATAGGTAATAGTGTGTGAAGACATTAGTCGAGTGTTATAGAAGAGTTTTGGGAGGAGAGTATCGATTTCAAGGTTGATTGTATAGTATTGTGTTTGATTTTGGTGTCGGTTTAAATGTAGATACAAATGGTCCATTTATGATCGTTTAGTGAGATTTCATTAATCATTTTCCTTTGATCTAATAAAATAATTTTAGGTGTGTGTTTAGAAGGCATGAGAATCGCAAACACAAAGGATTGGCGGTTGTTACCAAATGCAAAAAACTTTTCATGCGAGAACTATTGATGTTTAGTGTTTTGTATTCGTTCTTCCATTCCCTTTCATTTTGTTAAGTCTTCGCGAATTAATGGATACATAAGTACATAGTTACTAAATTGTTTGTTAAATAAAAGGAAATATAACATTCCTTTTCGTTTTAGAATGATTAAACTTGTAATTCATTTATCATACATTGAGTTTCATTAATGACGTCGAATTACATTCGTTCCGCAACTATAAACTGATACTCGGTTCTTATTGAGTGAATACGAGTTATTCGTTGATCTTTTACCACTGGAATCATTGGCTTGGTACGAAAAGAGAACACTTTGCAATGAGAGTTATCATTTGTAATGATTTTAGGGGATTTGGTAGTCAATAATGTGTGAAGACAGTAGTCGAGTGTTATAGAAGAGTCTGGGGAGGAGAGGATTGATTTTTAGATTGAATTGTGTAGTCTCGTGTTTGATTTTGGTGTGGTTTAAAAGTAGATACAAATGGTGCATTTGAGATCGTTTAGTGTGATTTCATTGATCATTTTCCTCAAATCTAATTAAATAAATTAAGGAGTGTGTTTAGAAGGCATGAGAATCCCAACCGCATAGGATTGGAGGTTGTTACCAAAAACATAAACTATTCATGCAAGAACTATTGATGTTTAGTGTTTTGTATACGTTTTTCCATTCTCATGTATTTTGTTAAGCTTTCGCGAATAAACGGATGTATATATGTAAAGTTACTAAATTATTTGTGAAATACAAAGAAATATAACATTCTTTGTCCTTTTAGAATGATTTTACTTCTAATCATTTTATCAAACATTGAGTAACACTGGTGAGTCAAATTACTTTCGTTCCGCAACTGTAAACTGATTCTTGATTCATATTGAGTGAATAGGTGTTGTTCGTTGATCTTTTACAACTGGAATCATTGCCTTGGTGTGTAATAAAGGACTCTTTGGATTCAGAGTTGTCATTTGGAAGGATTCTAGTGGATTTTATGGGTAATAGTGTGTGAGGACAGTAGTCGAGTGTTGTAGAAGAGTTTGGGGAGGAGAGTAATAATTTCAAGGTTGATTTGTATAGTCTCGTGTTTGATTTTTGTGTCGGTTTAAATGTATATACAAATGGCTCATTTATGATTGTTTAGTGTGATTTTATTGATCATTTTGCTTTGATCTAATGAAATAATTTTAGGTGTGTGTTTAAAAGGCACGATAATCGCAACCACATAGGATTGGAGGTTGTTACAAAATGCAAAAAACTATTCATGCCAGAACTATTGATGTTTAGTGTTTTGTATTTATTGTTCCATTCCCATGCATTTTGCTAAGTCTTCGCGAATAAATGGATGCATAAATATACAATCACTAAATTGTTTGTTAAATACAAGTAAATATAACATTGTTTTTTGTTTTAGAATGATTTAACTTGTAATTCATTTATCATACATTGAGTTTTTTTAGTGACGTCAAATTACATTCGTTCCACAACTGTAAACCGATTCTCGATTCTTATTGAGTGAATAAGAGTTGTTCGCTGATCTTTTACAACTGGAATCATTGCCTTGGTGCGTAAAGAGAACTATTTGGAATGAGAGTTATCATTTGTAATGACTTAAGGGGATTTGGTGGTCAGTAGTGTGTGAAGATAGTAGTCGAGTGTTATAGAAGAGTCTGGGGAGGAGAGGATTGGTTTTATGGTTGAATTGTGTAGTCTCGTGCTTGATTTTGGTGTGTTTTAAAAGTAGATACAAATGGGGTATCTGTGATCGTTTAGTGTGATTTCATTGATCATTTTCCTCGAATCTAATTCAATAATTTAAGAAGTATGTTTAGAAGACATGAGAATCCCAACCGCATAGGATTGGAGGTTGTTACCAAAAACATAAACTGTTCATGCAAGAATAATTGATGTTTAGTGTTTTGTATACGTTTTTCCATTCCCATATATTTATTTAAGACTTCACAAATAAATGGATGCATAAATATGTAGTTACTAAATTATTTGAGAAATACAAGGAAATATAACATTATTTGTCCTTTTAGAATGATTTAATCTAAATCATTTATCATACATTGAGTAACATTAGTGAGTCAAATTACATTCGTTCTGCAACTGTAAACTGATTCTATATTTTTATTGAGTGAATATGGTTTATATGTAGATATAAATGGACAATTTGTAATCGCTTAGTGTGATTTCATTAATCATTTTCCTTTGATCTAATGAAGTAATTTTAGGTGTGAGTTTAAAAGGCATGAGCATCGCAACCACATAGGATTGGAGGTTGTTACCAAATGCAAAAAATTATTTATGCGAGAACTATTGATGTTTAGTATTTTGTATTCGTTGTTCCATTCCCATGCATTGTGTTAAGTCTTTGCCAATAAATGGATGCATAAATATGTAGTTACTAAATTGTTTGTTAAATACAAGGAAATATAACTTTTTTTTTGTTTTTGAATGGTTTAACTTGTAATTCATTTATTATACATTGAGTTTCATTAGTGACCTGGAATTACATTCGTTCCATAACTGTAAACTGATTCTCTGTTCTTATTGAGTTAATAAGAGTTGTTCGTTGATATTTTATAACTGGAATCATTGCCTTGGTGCGTAAAGAGAACTCTTTCGAATGAGAGTTATCTTTTGTAATGATTTTAGGGGATTTAGTGGTCAATAGTGTGTGAAGACAATAGGAGAGAATTGATTTTAAGGTTGAATTGTGTAGTCTCGTGTTTAGTTTTGGTGTTGTTTAAAAGTAGATACAAATGGTGCATTTGTGATCCTTTGATGTTATTTCATTGACCATTTCCCTTTGATCTAATTAAATAATTTTAGGTGTGTGTTTAGAAGGCGTGTGAATCGCAACCACCTAGGATTGGAGGTTGTTACCAAATGCAAAAAACTATTCATGCGAGAACTATTGATGTTTAGTGTTTTGTATTCGTTGTTACATTCCCATGTATTTTATTAAGTGTTCGCGTATAAATGGATGCATAAATGAGTAGTTAATAAACTATTTGTGAAATATAAGGAAATATAAAATTTTTTGTCCTTTTAGAATGATTTAACTTCTAATCCATTTATCATACATTGAGTAACATTGTGAGTCAAATTACATTCGTTCCGCAACTGTAAACTGATTCTCGATTCTTATTCAGCGAAATAATGGATGCATAAATATGTAGTTACTAAATTGTTTGTTAATTACAAGGAAATATAACATTCTTTTTCGTTTTAGAATGATTCAACTTTTAATTCATTTATCGTACATTGAGTTTCACTAGTGACGTCGAATTACATTCGTCCACAACTGTAAACCGATTCCCGGTTCTTATTGAGTGAATACGAGTTCTTTGTTGATCTTTTACAACTGGAATCATTGGCTTGGTACGTAAAGAGAACTCTTGGCATTGAGAGTTATCATTTGTAATGATTTTAGGGGATTTGGTGTGTGAAGAAGTAGTCGAGTGTTATAAAAGAGTTTGGGTAGGAGAGGATTGATTTTAAGGTTTAATTGTGTAGTCTCATGTTTGGTTTTGGTGTGGATTAAGAGTAGATTTAAATGGATCATTTGTGATCGTTTAGTGTGATTTCATTGAATCTTTTCCTTTAATCTAATTAAATAATTTTAGGTGTGTGTTTAGAAGGCATGAGAATCGCAACCACCTAGGATTGGAGGTTGTTACCAAATGCAAAAAAACTATTCATGCGAGATTTAGTGTTTTTTATTCGTTGTTCCATTCCCATGCATTTTGTTAAGTCTTCTCGAAAAAATGGATGTATAAATATGTAGTTACTAAATTGTTTGTTAATTACAAGGAAATTTAACATTCTTTTTCATTTTAGAATGATTTAACTTTTAATTCATTTATCATACATTGAGTTTCATTAGTGATGTCAAATTACATTGGTCCGCAACTGTAAACTGATTCCCGGTTCTTATTAAGTGTATACGAGTTCTTCGTTGATCTTTTACAACTGGAATCATTGGCTTGGTACGTAAAGAGAACTCTTTGCATTGAAAGTTATCATTTGTAATGATTTTAGGGGATTTGGTGTGTGAAGACAGTAGTTGAGTGTTATAGAAGAGTTTGGGTAGGAGAGGATTGATTTTAAAGTTGAATTGTGTAGTCTCATATTTGGGGTTGGTGTGGTTTAAAAGTAGATTCAAATGGTTCATTTGTGATCGTTTAGTGTGATTTCATTGATCATTTTCCTTTAAACTAATTAAATAATTTTAGGTGTGTGTAGAAGGCATGAGAATCGCAACCACATAGGATTGGGGGTTGTTACCAAATGCAAAAAACTATTCATGCGAGAAATATTAATGTTTAGTGTTTTGTGTTCGTTGTTCCATTCCCATGCATTTTGTTAAGTCGTCTCGAAAAATTGGATGCATAAATATGTAGTTACTAAATTGTTTGTTAATTACAAGGAAATATAACATTCTTTTTCATTTTAGAATGATTTAACTTTTAATTCATTTATCATACATTGAGTTTCATTAGTGATGTCAAATCACATTGGTCCGCAACTGTAAACTGATTCCCGGTTCTTATTAAGTGAATACGAGTTCTTCGTTGATCTTTTACAACTGGAATCATTGGCTTGGTACTTAAAGAGAACTCTTTGCATTGAGAGTTATCATTTGTAATGATTTTAGGGGATTTGGTGTATGAAGACATTAGTCGAGTGTTATAGAAGAGTTTGGGTAGGAGAGGATTGATTTTAAAGTTGAATTGTGTAGTCTCATGTTTGGTTTTGGTGTGGTTTAAAAGTAGATTCAAATGGTTCATTTGTGATCGTTTAGTGTGATTTCATTGATCATTTTCCTTTAATCTAATTAAATAATTTTAGGTGTGTGTAGAAGGCATGAGAATCGCAACCACATAGGATTGAGGGTTGTTACCAAATGCAAAAAACTATTTATGCGATGTAACACCCGGATATTTTTAAAGATATGAAAGAAAGAATAAAAGTGAAGGAGAAGAAATAAAAGCTATAAAACCCAAGTTGAAGGGTTAAAAGTGTCAAAAAGGACAAAAGTTTCTAAAGTTAGTGTAAAAGTGGGCATGGCTGCTCATGTTGTCTACACATATCACTTCATTCGGATCTTCTAGGGAGAGAAAGAAGAAGAGCTAAAGTTTCAGGTTTTAGAGAGAACAACAAGTAGAAGTTCGAATTCAAGGTGTTTGAGCTCATAGCAAACGGGTTTGAAGGAAGTCATACCCAAAGGCTGCTAAGGTGAGTTCTAGAACCCCCTTTTACTTAATTTAAATTGATTTGGGGCTGGAAATGCATGTATGATTTAAGCTTAGAACATGTTAGATGATGATTGGGGATGGAATTAAGTTGATTAAGTAAGTATGACTTAGACTGCCCATGCGCCTAGATAGTGGCCCATGCGCCAAAAGGTATAAACTGCCTAAGTGTTCCCATGCGCCCAAAATCCCATGCGCCCAAATAGTAGCCATGCGCCTGGAAAAGGCTGAATTTGGCTAAGTGTCCAGATGCCCAGGAAGCCCATGCGCCTAGGCACTCATGCGCCTAGAATTTGCCCAGAATTGGTTAAGTATTGCCCATGCGCCCCAATAGTGCCCATGCGCCTAAAACTTAGATTATTTTCTGAATTTTTGGAAAAAAGGTGAAATGTAGGCTTTGACTTGGGATGTTCCCCGGGGCGAAGTAAGTTGACTTTTGATGATGTATGGGGTACGTTATGGCATGTATGATGATTGCTATGTCTTGTATGATGGTGCCTTGTATGGTGATTTTCTGTATGGTTATGTTGATGTTCCTTGTTGTGTATGATTATTTTCCATGTCTTTACGTTGAATGTTGATGAATGAAATAAAAAATATTATGTAACGTAAAGTGGAAGATAATGAAAAGAGGAACGTAATGAAAGAATGCATGCATTAATGAACGAATGAAAGTAAGAAAGTCTTGCAAGCAAAGTATGGAGGTTCACACCCAATGAAGGGTGTTAGCTCAACTGTGTGCGGGTTAGCTACCCCGGAAGGATGCACACTGAGGTCTAATCCTTGTGATTGACCATATGTATGGGACCCTTGCCACTTGCCCTAGGTACTGGAGTCAGCTTTGTGCACAATGTTCGAGGTCTTTGATAGATCTCAGGCCCAGCAACTAGCTTCGTGCACAATGTTCGGGGTATAGCATATGGCATTGGCCGGAATGAAAAAGAAAAGATAGTGATGAGTGTACTTGCCCTAGGTACTGGAGTCAGCTTCGTGCATAATGTTCGAGGTCTTTGATAGACCTCAAGCCTAGTAACCAGCTTCGTGCACAATGTTCGGGGTACTGTACATGTCATCGGAAGTAACGAACGTACGAAAGATAAGTAAAGAAGTTTACGAATGAAAGTGAATGATAATGATGTACGACGAATGAACGAAAGTTAACGAACGAATGATGAAGATAATAATGATATTATCTATGTGTACGTATGATGTGTGATTAGGTACGAAAGTAAAGCATGGTTTCAAAAGGAAGTAAAGTATATTTTATTTTAAAACTAGAACTCACTCAGCAACATTGACTTTTATGTGTTTCCAGTTGGCAGGTAATGGTTGCTGAGGATGGCACGGGGCAGCTACTTGGCTTATTTTGGATGGCATCCATTTTGTATAATGTTTTTGTGATGTAACGCAACAACTTATTTTGAAATCAGTCAACGATGTATTATTTTGCAAAAGCAATTATGATGAAATGAAATGGTTGTTTAAATGTTTCTGCTGCAATGTTTTATTAAAGTAAATGTAAATATATGTTTTATGTGCGATGATTGACCAGCTATGAGCGTCCCGGGAATGGGGCCTTACAAGTTGGTATCAGAGCCAAAGTTTAAGTGAAACGGGTAATTTTTCAAAAGAAACCTAAACTTAAACTGAGAATAGGACTAAGGGAAGGGATGCTAGTGCGAGTAGCTACGTGCCATCAGGTATTTTCTTAATGTTTAACTGGTAGTATGTGCGCATGTTATTTGATCTCTGTGCCTTTAGTAGATTTAGATACTGATGTAGTCAAAAATAGGAAATGCTTGGGGTATGAAGAGTAAAGTAAGTGGCTAATCACAACTGGCCACTGTAGGATTCTGTGTGCCCAAGACACTTAGAATATTGATGTGGTTAGTACGTTATGATCCAAGTCGGGTTATACCCAATAACAAGCTTAGCAAACACCAATTAATATTTAATTGATGATATGATCATGCAATTAAATATTTACACCAATTTAGAAAATAGGTTTTCTAAATAAGTTGCATATGAGAGGGAACAACTTATTAGAATATTTTGTTCAATAATATTATTTGATGTGTTATTTAAATTGGTTAGATGACACCAAATAATCATGAGAGATTATAACTTATAAGTTAAATGATTAATTGTATAAGTTATATAACTTGTACATACAATTAAATGGTTAATTGTATGTCTAGTTACAAGACCATTTAACTTGTGTGTGTGTTCAATTTAAAAAAAAGGGGAAACCCTTTTGAATAACATTTTCGGCCGCCCCCCCCCCTTTCATTTCATTGGACCTATTTGTCTTGTAACTACAATACTCATTTAACTAGTCTTGGAGACAAGAAAAACTCTCTCATCCAATCTCAATACATGCAAACACAAGAAAAACTCTCTCTCTTTTTCTCTCTTGAACCCACGGATTCAGCAGCAAAATAGGAGGGTTTGAGTTGTGCTTGGTGGTTTTTCTTCCTAACAAGAAGGTGTTTTGCAAGGAGGCTTGGGGTATACAAGCTTGAGGACTCCTTCCTTGGAGTTTTGGCCGAAATTTTCAGCATCCTCATCTCCTTCTTGGTCGTGTTCTTGCTGCTGAAAGAGGTAGTAATCACAGCTCATTGTGGCTGTGATTTTATGTAGATATACATATGTTCATAGCTTGTTTATTCACATATTATGATCCTTTGATTATGGGTTTGTTTTATACATATAAATGTCATCAAAAGGACATGATTTTCAGCTTATAAACAAAGTTATAATGCTAATCTTCCGCTGCGTTTTTGTGTAAGTTGAAATGGTTAAACTACGTTTTTGATGTTCTAACAAACCCATCAGCCACTATAATTAGGGACTTACTATACTTGACATAAATTGAGCTATTCCCTTGAATGACTGTGTTAGTGTTTGAATCTTATAGTGTGTTTAGAGGATGGCCGGTGGTAGATCGTCAAAGGCTTCACAATGGGGAGGTCATGGAGGACGTGGTGCTGGACCACGGGCCACGAGGGGAAGGCCTAGAGCTGAAAAGGAAGCGCATGAAGAACCCAAGACCCCTCATCCGGAGGGTGGTGACGAGAGTGCTAACTTAAGGGCCTCAATGGAGGCGGTAGTGGAAGAGGTCCACTAGGTCATGAAGACGATCCTACCGTCTGTGGTGACCGAAGTGATCAAGGCTCTCAAGGAAGGAAAGGAATAGTCCTAAAGGAGAAATGGGACAACCTGAGACTGAGACGGTTGTCTCCGATGATGAGGAGGAGCAGGTTGTGCTGGAAACAACCCGAGGTTGTAACTAAGGGGCATTTCAAATGTGCAAGCCCCCAACTGTGACAACCGACCTCCAGGTCGTTATTCTAACCCTAATCTACTTGCATCATTACCCGTCTTATGAGTTCTTATAATAGAAACAATCTAACTCTATTAGTGAATTTGGAATCATCTTTAGCTATTTGTTCCATTTTATGATTTTATGTGATTTTAGTGACTTTTAGTTAATTTGAGTTTTACCATTTTGAACTTAGTGTTCCGGGAAAGTCAATTAGTCACCCTTACTACGAAATCAATTTATTATTGAAACAATTAAAAATGTGTGCTTACACACATTAATTTTCGGCTAATGCATGCATAATCATGCACAAGACACATCAACTAACTAAAAACTCTTACCATCTAAATACTACAGTACACTACAAAATTATACCACTTAATAATTATTTTACAATTAAAATTCAAATACTAACCCCCACAAAAAGCCAAATCTCGGCCGCCCCCTCTCCCCCAATCACCACACTTCTACACCACTACACACCACCATCTTCAACCCTCCACTCCTTATTCATGCAAGAATTTCCACCTCTCTCACTCTCTCACTCTCTTCTCTCGGATTCTCTCCAGAAAAACACACACACACCACGGTTTTGAACACCATTGCAGCCCCATATTCGAACAACAACACCATACATCCATCAGCCAAGCTCAAACAAGCGAGAAGGTGCCATTTGTGAATATTGGTGCTTGATTCTTGCAAGTCCGAGATCCTACAGCACTTGTTCGAGTTCTCCAGCTTCTTCCAAGGATTCCCAGACCACTCTCGACCATCTACACTCTCCAAAACATGAACGATTCCAAGTGTAAGCTTCATGTCACCTGAAAATGGTCATTTCATGTGTTTTCTTCACTTTTCTTTTAAAAACACCTCCTCTCTTTGTTGTACCAGAAACCCGACACCATCATTTTGTTCTTGAGGAGCTTTCAACCTCACAAAAGGTATCTCACACGTTATATTGGTCATTCTTGGGGTGGAAACCGATTTCCACCATGAAAACCCTCTTTCTACATGAAATAACACTATTTAAGCACTTCTTTGAAAACCCTCTCAACCAAGGTTCATAACCTGCACATGAACGACTTTGGAACACCTTAATAATCTGATATTAAAGTTAAATAAGGTTTTGATAATGTTTAAACGCAAGTTATAACGATTTACACATGTGTTATGGTCGGTTATGGCTAAATCACTAAGTTGATGGTTCATTGTTGTGTTGGGTGACCTAGCCGTAAGTTTGGGACATGATTTCAGAAAGTTTTGATGAATATTAAGTGTGTGATAAATGGTTAATCTTTTTCAATTAAAGACATGTTAAGATTAGACCCACTTTAGTCATTTTCGAGACCCGAAACATGGTAAAACAACTTTAAAAATAATAAAACGTGGATTTTAACCATATTAAAAAGTATTCCAGGCTTAATAATGGTTAATAAAGTGTTCTGGAGTCAATGGGTAATTTAAATGGTCAAAAGGATAAATTAAATGGCGTTTTAACTAGAAACGGGTACTAACCGGGTGATGTTTTTGAGAAAAATCCAAGAAAAAGGAGTTTAAAGCTAAGATTTAGAAAAACCATGTCATTTCAGCAAGTTAAGTGTTAAAAGACCTAAAGGATTTGAAATATTGGTCAAATAAGCTTTTAAATGGTCAAATTCGGTTGAAAACGCGTTTTAACGGGTTAAACGTAAAAAACGAGGCTTTCAACTATTAGAGGCAAAATTCACAATTAAAGGACTTGAAACTTATAAAAATGTCCTTAAGATGATACCTACTGGTCCAAGACTCAAATTTAGGAAAATCCTTAATTAACTGTTAAAACTCTCCGGTTTTACCGCAACCGGGAACGTTAAACGCAATAGGTTTTAAACCGGATCCATATTCTGGAAATTTGGACAACTTACTCAATAATAAGTCCATTTTTACTCTAAGAACCTGATTTTTGGTCTTATTTGTCATAAAGTGTAAGAAACCAAACTTGAGGGT
Source organism: Flaveria ramosissima (assembly GCA_025215565.1). Classification (NCBI taxonomy): domain Eukaryota; kingdom Viridiplantae; phylum Streptophyta; class Magnoliopsida; order Asterales; family Asteraceae; genus Flaveria; species Flaveria ramosissima. The sequence continues at coordinate 23,215,137 of CM046034.1, forward strand.
GAAACTGTTAATTTTGAAACTTGAGGGACTAAACTGTAAAATTTCACCATACTTTACATCCAAGGGCTGCCGACGGATATCCGTAGGCACATGATCGCTGCCTGGCCGAGCACGTTTAGGTCGGCGGTTGACTTGGCGGGGAGGTTGTATGATGAACGGGCTGTGGTGGTGGCTGAAGTCAGCAAAAAGAGTGGTGGTGACCGGAATTGGAATGGGAAGCGGGTTCGACGTGGTGGGGGCACTCCAAGCAACAAAGGTGCATGGGTGGATGACCGACACATGGTCACATCTGGTGCAGGGATGAAGAGGTGTGGCAAGTGTGGAAAGGAGCACACCGGAGAGTGTAGATGGGGACTAAACGTGTCTTTCAAGTGTAGGAAGCCTGGTCATATGGCGAGAAAATGCAAGACAGGGAGATGTTTTAGCTGTGGCGGGGAGGGCCACATGAACAGGGATTGCCAGAAGCCGAGGGCTGAAAGTTCCGGTGCAGGGAAGAGGCGGCTGGGACTGAAGGGCAAAGGCAAGCGCCAGGGCGTTCACGATGACGCAGGAGGAGGCTAGGACGGACCCCGATGTTGTGTCAGGTACGTTTCTAGTAAACCAAACTCTAACTTTGGTGTTATTTGATTCTGGTGCTAGTAAAAGTTTTATTTCTGCTGCTTTCTGTGCTAAACTGCCTGTTAGTAGTAGGAGTATAGATAAGCCCTTCGATGTAGAAACTACCATAGGTAAGTCTACCAGGATTTTTGAGGTGATAGAAGGTTGTGACGTAGAATTAGAAGGTCACAAGTTTCCTGTTAGAACATTCGTTATGTCCTTAGGCGGGTTCGATGTTGTCCTAGGAATGGATTGGTTGGCGGACTACGAGGCGAACATTTTGTGTCGCAAGAAGATGATTCAGTTGACAGCGCCTGACGGGAGTTCGGTGACGGTTTAAGGTGATCGAGTCACGATGATCCCGAAAGTGATTTCGATGGTGGTGGCGAGAAGGTGCATGAGGCATGGATGTAGTGCCTACTTGGCCTACGTGAAGGATGTGGATACACCAACACCACAACTGCCCGATGTACCGGTCGTGTGCGACTTTCCAGACGTGTTTCTAGAAGACTTACCAGGTGTGCCACCGGACCGTGAGATTGAGTTTCACATTGACCTGATACTCGGTGCTCAACCAGTTGCTAAGGCGTCGTATAGGTTGGCTCCGACTGAGATGAGGGAGTTGATGGAGCAACTACAGGAGTTGCTTGATAAGGGGTTCGTTAGACCGAGTATCTCTCCTTGGGGTGCTCCGGTCCTTTGCGAAGAAGAAAGACGGTAGCATGAGGATGTGTATACACTACCGTGAGCTAAATAAATTGACAGTGAAGAATCGGTACCCCTTACCGAGAATTGATGATCTGTTTGATCAGCTCTAGGGAGCCAGTTGGTTCTCGAGGATAGACCTTCGATCTGGTTACCATCAGTTGAAGGTGAAGGAGCAGGATACCGTGAGGTTCATAAAGAGAGGAAAGTTAAGCCCGAGATACATTGGACCATTCGAAATACTGGCAAGAATTGGCCCCATGGCTTACAAATTGAAACTACCTCAGAGGTTGAGCTACATACACGACACCTTCTATGTGTCGAACTTGGAGAAGAGCATGGTAGACAAAACCCTAGAGCTACCGTTGAAAGAAGCAAGAATCAATGACAAGCTGAACTTCGTGGAGGAGCCCATGGAGATCACGGACCGCTTGGTCAAGCAACTCAGGCGGAGCCGCATACCCAAGGTCAAGGTTAGATGGAACTCAAAACGAGGACCTGAATTCACTTGGGAACGTGAAGATGAGATGAGGAAAAATTATCCAAACCTCTTCAAACCCAACCGTTCAGATTCTAATCGAAGCTAAAATTTCGGGACGAAATTTCTTAAACGGTGGGAGAATATGACAACCGACCTCCAGGTCGTTATTCTAACCCTAATCTACATGCATCATTACCCGTCTTATGAGTACTAATAATAGAAACAATCTAACTCTGTTAGTGAATTTGGAATCATCTTTTGCTATTTGTTCCATTTTATGATTTTATGTGATTTTAGTGACTTTTAGTTAATTTGAGTTTTACCTTTTTGAACTTAGTGTTCCGGGAGAGTCAATTAGTCACCCGTACTACGAAATCAATTTATTATTGAAACAATTAAAAATGTGTGCTTACACACATTAATTTTCGGCTAATGCATGCATAATCATGCACAAGACACATCAACTAACTAAAAACTCTTACCATCTAAATACTACACTACACTACAAAATTATACCACTTAATAAATATTTTACAATTAAAATTCAAATATTAACCCCCACAAAAAGCCAAATCTCGGCCGCCCCCCTCTCCCCCAATCACCACACTTCTACACCACTACACACCACCACCTTCAACCCTCCACTCCTCATTCATGCAAGCATTTCCACCTCTCTCACTCTCTCACTCTCTTCTCTCGGATTCTTTCCAGAAAAACACACACACACCACGGTTTTGAACACCATTGCAGCCCCATATTCGAACAACAACACCATACATCCATCGGCCAAGCTCAAACAAGCGAGAAGGTGCCATTTTGTGAAGATTGGTGCTTGATTCTTGCAAGTACAAGATCCTACAGCACTTGTTCGAGTTCTCCAGCTTCTTCCAAGGATTCCCAGACCACTCTCGACCATCTACACTCTCCAAAACATGAACAATACCAAGTGTAAGCTTCATGTTACCCGAAAATGGTCATTTCATGTGTTTTCTTCACTTTTCTTTCAAAAAACACCTCCTCTCTTTGTTGTACCAGAAACCCGAAACCATCATCTTGTTCTTGAGGAGCTTTCAACGTCACAAAAGGTATCTCACACGTTATATTGGTCATTCTTGAGGTGGAAACCGATTTCCACCATGAAAACCCTCTTTCTACATGAAATAACACTATTTAAGCACTTCTTTGAAAACCCTCTCAACCAAGGTTCATAACCTGCACATGAACGACTTTGGAACACCTTAATAATCTGATATTAAAGTTAAATAAGGTTTTGGTAATGTTTAAACACAAGTTATAAGGATTTACACATGTGTTATGGTCGGTTATGGCTAAATCACTAAGTTGATGGTTCATTGTTGTGTTGGGTGACCTAGCCGTGAGTTTGGGACATGATTTCAGAATGTTTTGATGAATATTAAGTGTGTGATAAATGGTTAATCTCTGGAAATTAAAGACATGTTAAGATTAGACCCACTTTAGTCATTTTCGGGACACGAAACATGGTAAAACAACTTTAAAAATAATAAAACGTGAATTTTAACCATCTTAAAAAGTATTTCAGGGTTAATAATGGTTAATAAAGTGTTATGGAGTCAATGGGTAATTTAAATGGTCAAAAGGATAAATTAAATGGCGTTTTAACTAGAAACGGGTACTAACCGGGTGACGTTTTTGAGAAAAATCCAAGAAAAAGGAGTTTAAAGCTAAGATTTATAAACACCATGTCATTTCAGAAAGTTAAGTGTTAAAAGACCTAAAGGATTTGAAATATTGGTCAAATAAGCTTTTAAATGGTCAAATTCGGTTGAAAACGCGTTTTAACGGGTTAAACGTTAAAACGAGGCTTTCAACTATTAAAGGCAAAATTCACAATTAAAGGACTTGAAACTTATAAAAATGTCCTTAAGATGATACCTACTGGTCCAAGACTCAAATTTAGGAAAATCCTTAATTAACTGTTAAAACTCTCCGGTTTTACCGCAACCGGGAACGTTAAACGTGTAGGTTTTAAAGCGGATCCATATTCTGGAAATTTGGAACACTGACTCAATAATAAGTCAACTTTTACTCTAAGAACCTGATTATTTGTCTTAATTGTCATAAAGTGTAAGAAACCAAACTTGAGGGTAGAAACTGTCAATTTTGAAACTTGAGGGACTAAACTGTAAAATTTCACCAAACTTTATAACCGACTCATATGAGACTAAGAATCACTTGAACAGCATATTTGCCCTATATACTTAACTTAATGATGTAAAATCCTAAATTATATGGGAAACCATGACTTTCCATAAAAGGAAACTTTTTATACAAACCCTCACGGAATCAAAGCCTTATCCGACAACAAAATTTTTGACACACTTGTTTCACCTTAAATAAGTTTAGAGCAGTAGCTTATCACTTAATATATTCATGTTAGGGTGCTAGACTTGAGACATTCCCGGCACACGAAGAGTTATTTTTGGCTTAACACCTAAGGTGAGTTATAGTGAGCCCCTTTTTACTACTGATTTAGGGTGAAACATGCTCTGTTATTTATGAACTATATTTGTGCTTTACTTGGTGATTGTATGTGGGATTTATGGTTACCTGCTGATACTTATATCATGATCATTAATTCTTTCGTGAACCTCTTGTTTTATATGGATAGATCTATTTTGGGAATTCCCACACACAGTGGCTTCCGTTCTAGGAAGGGTACCCCATTGAGATCCTAAGGGTTCGTTTGTGGCATGTGACAGGTTTTGTTAAGAAACTATGGTGAACCATCCGGGCAGGTATGGTACACTGGTTTGGGGCTCAGTTCTTCCTTCGGGAATAGCCGGTTAAACACAACTTTAGAAGAGGCCAACCGGGACTGAGTGCAGGGTTGATTATGATTCTCCCACGATGTTGAAACTATGATTCATTCCTTTTTATCAAATGAGGATTTGTTAAGTCCGTTTTGTTTTTAAACTTTAAGCACTTGAATTCACCAACTTTTTAGTTGACACAAATATCTTTTTGAGCATGTTTCAGGTAATTTATGAAGAGATCCTAGCTGTTGTGAAGACCTAAACTTACCCTCGTGACCATGGCATTGGCTTATTTTACTTAATGAACAATTTGAACAATTTTACATTTCCATTGAGCAAATACAATTTATTTCTACGTTGGTTGTATAACTCATTTGGGGGCTGGATCTGTTTCTAGCCTCAGTATCTTTTGAAAACTTTTAATGCCATGTGATATTCTCTCCTTTGAGCTCTTGTAATGGTTTGTTTCCGCTGCCATATGTTGTTGCTAGTCTGTGACATCCCACCCTACCTGAGCCCGGGGTGTGACACCAACCTTTGATGGTAATGGCACTGCTGCTGCTGCTCACCGGTGGGTGAGAGAGATGGAAGCTGTTCTCGACATCAGCGAGTGCCGGGAAGATTAGAAAGTGAAGTTTGCCACCGACTCATTCGTGGACTCGGCGTTGTGTTGGTGGGACAATATTGCCCAAGCCGAGGGTAGCAGGACTATCGAGAGAATGAGGTGGCCGGAGTTGAAGATGCTGGTGATTGAGGAGTTTTGTCCTTATCGAGAGATGGACAAGGTTGAGAGAGAATTCCTGCAACTAGAGGCGGGGACAATGACACACCAGCAGTACACCACCAAATTCAACGAGATAGCACGGCTGGTGCCAGATCAAGTGACGCCTCTTTCATGAAAGATCAAGAGGTACATCCAAGGGCTGCCGACGGATATCCGTAGGCACATGATCGCTGCCTGGCCGAGCACGTTTAGGTCGGCGGTTGACTTGGCGGGGAGGTTGTATGATGAACGGGCTGTGGTGGTGGCTGAAGTTAGCAAGAAGAGTGGTGGTGACCGGAATCGGAATGGGAAGCGGGTTCGGCGTGGCGGGGGCACTCCAAGCAACAAAGGTGCACGGGTGGATGACCGACGCATGGTCACATCTGGTGCGGGGATGAAGAGGTGTGGCAAGTGTGGAAAGGAGCACACCGGAGAGTGTAGATGGGGACTGAACGTGTGCTTCAAGTGTAGGAAGCCTGGCCATATGGCGAGAAAATTCAAGGCATGGAGATGTTTTAGCTGTGGCGGGGAGGGCCACATGAGCAGGGATTGCAAGAAGCCGAGGGCTGAAAGTTCCGGTGCAGGGAAGAAGGCGACCGGGACTGAAGGGCAAAGGGCAAGCGCCAGGGCGTTCACGATGACACAGGAGGAGGCTAGGACGGACCCCGATGTTGTGTCAGGTACGTTTCTAGTAAACCAAACTCTAACTTCGGTGTTATTTGATTCTGGTGCTAGTAAAAGTTTTATTTCTGCTGCTTTCTGTGCTAAACTGCCTGTTAGTAGTAGGAGTATAGATAAGCCCTTCGATGTAGAAACTGCCATAGGTAAGTCTACTAGGATTTCTGAGGTGATAGAAGGTTGTGACGTATAATTAGAAGGTCACAAGTTTCCTGTTAGACCATTCGTTATGACCTTAGGCGGGTTCGATGTAGTCCTAGGAATGGATTGGTTGGCGGACTACGAGGCGAACATTGTGTGTCGTAAGAAGATGATTCAGTTGACAACGCCTGACGGGAGTTCGGTGACGGTTTAAGGTGATCGAGTCACGACGATCCCGAAAGTGATTTCGATGGTGGTGGCGGGAAGGTGCATGAGGCGTGGATGTAGTGCCTACTTGGCCTACGTGAAGGATGTGGATACGCCAACACCACAACTGTCCGATGTACCGGTCGTGTGCGACTTTCTAGACGTGTTTCCAAAAGACTTACCAGGTGTGCCACCGGACCGTGAGATTGAGTTTCAGATTGACCTGATACTCGATGCTCAACTAGTTGCTAAGGCATCGTATAGGTTGGCTCCGACTGAGATGAGGGAGTTGATGGAGCAACTACAGGAGTTGCTTGATAAGGGGTTCGTTAGACCAAGTATCTCTCCTTGGGGTGCTCCGGTCCTGTTTGTGAAGAAGAAAAACAGTAGCATGAGGATGTGTATAGACTACCGTGAGCTAAATAAATTGATAGTAAAGAATCGGTACCCCTTACCGAGAATTGATGATCTGTTTGATCAGCTCTAGGGAGCCAGTTGGTTCTCGAGGATAGACCTTCGATCTGGTTACCATCAGTTGAAGGTGAAGGAGCAGGATATTCCTAAAACAGCTTTTCGCACGCGGTATGGACACTACGAGTTCCTCGTTATGTCTTTTGGTTTAACCAACGCGCCAGCTGCTTTTATGGACTTAATGAATCGAGTGTGTCGACCGATGTTGGACAAATCAGTGATTGTGTTTATTGATGATATCCTGATCTATTCGAAGAGCAAGGAGGAGCATGCCGGTCACATTCGAGAGGTGTTAGAGACGTTGAGAAAGGAGAAGTTGTATGCTAAGTTCTCCAAGTGCGCATTCTGGTTGCGCGAAGTTCAGTTCTTGGGTTACGTGGTGAATCCCGAGGGGATTATGGTAGACCCGGCAAAGGTGGAGGCGATGATGCAATGGAAGTCTCCAAAGACGTCATCTGAGATCCGTAGTTTCTTGGGGTTGGCGGGGTATTATAGAAGATCCATCCAAGACTTCTCCAAGATAGCTTCTCCGTTGACTAAGTTGACCCGTAAGGATGTGAAATTTGTATGGGGTCAAGATCAAGAGAAGGCTTTTGGGGAGCTAAAGGCAAGGCTGACTCAAGCTCCTATCTTGTCATTACCCGAAGGAAGCGAGGACTTGGTGGTCTATTAAGATGCTTCCTACTCGGGGTTGGGTTGCGTGTTGATGCAGAGAGGAAAGGTTATAGCCTACGCATCCCGACAACTGAAGTTTCATGACGTTAATTACCCTACTCATGACTTGGAGTTTGCGGCTGTGGTCATTGCATTAAAGATTTGGAGGCACTACTTGTACGGGACGAAGTGTTCACCGACCACAAGAGCTTGAAGTAGTTCTTCGAGCAGAAAGATTTGAATATGAGGCAGAGGCGATGGTTGGAGCTCATAAAGGATTATGATTGCGAGATCCATTACCATCCGGGCAAAGCCAACATGGTGGCGGATGCCCTTAAGCGAAAAGAGAGACCCGAGCCGATTCTGGTGAAAGCCTATCAGTTGATTATGACCTCTGATGTGATGGCGCAGGTGAAGGAGTTTCAAGATAAGGCATTGAAAGAAGATCATCTTAACTCTGAAAGAATGAGAGGTCTGGTCGTGGAGTTGGGTGAAAACACGCTCGGTGTTAGAACCCGATTCGGACGGATGTGGATTCCTCGTTATGGGGATCTACGTGAGAAGATTATGGATGAAGCTCATAAGACTTGATACTCCATTCATCCCGGTGCCATGAAAATTTACCAAGACATGAAGAAGGATTATTGGTGGTTGGGTATGAAACGCGATGTGGCGGAGTATGTGAGCAAGTGCCTTACTTGCTTACAAGTGAAGGCCGAGCATCAGAAGCCGTATGGAAAGATCCAACTGTTGGATATACCGGAGTGGAAATGGGAGCATATCACCATGGACTTTATTACGAAGCTACCGTGTACCGCGCGAGGGTATGATGCCATATGGGTGATAGTTGATCGTTTGACGAAGAGTGCTCACTTCCTACTTATCCGCGAGACATATTCATCCGAGAGGTTGGCGGATATATTCATTAAAGAGATTGTAACTCGTCATGGTGTGCCGGTGTCTATTGTGTCTGATCGTGACACCCGGTTTACATCTAAATTTTGGAAAAAATTCCATGATGCGATGGGGACGAGGTCACATATTAGCACGGCTTATCATCCTCAGACGGATGGTCAGTCGGAGAGGACGATTCAGACGCTAGAAGATATGCTTCGGGCATGCGTCATCGATTTTGGAGGAAGTTGGGATGACCACTTACCGTTAGCTGAGTTCTCATATAACAATAGTTATCATGCAAGTATTGGTATGCCCCCTTATGAGATGCTATATGGTAGGAGATGTAGAACACCCATTTGTTGGGGTGATATTGGTCAGAAAGAGTTGGGAAGTATAGAGGTGATCAAGGCTACGACTGAGAAGCTCGAAAAGATCAAAGCCTTCATGAAGGCAGTCAAAGATAGGCAGAAGTCGTATGCCGATAAGAGATGTAGACCGATTGAGTTCCAGGTGGGTGATAGAGTTATGTTGAGGGTCTCACCTTGGAAGGGTATCATTCGGTTCAGAAAGCAAGGTAAGTTGAGCCACGTACATAGGGCCTTTCCGAATCATTGCTCGAGTGGGAGAGGTGGCCTATAGATTGGAGCTACCAGATAAGTTAAGTGGAATTCACCCGACGTTCCATGTATCTCATCTAAGAAAGTGTTTAGCAGACGAGGATATGGTTGTACCACTGGAAGATATCGAGGTAGATGAACGGCTCAATTATGTGGAGCAACTAGTGGCGATCATTGACCGTAAGGAGAAATGGTTAAGGAATAAAGTGGTTTCCATTGTGCGTGTACAGTGGAAGCACAGGAAGGGATCTGAGTCTACGTGGGAGACTAAAGAGGAGATGAGGCAGCACTACCCACGATTGTTTGAGAAATAACAGGTTTCAGGGACGAAACCTATATAAGGGGGGTGGACTTGTAACACCCGGTTATTTTTAAAGTTATGAAAGAGAGAATAAAAATGAAGGAGAAGAAAGAAAAGCTATAAAACCCAAGTTGAAGGGTTAAAAGTGTCAAAAAGGACAAAAGTTTCTAAAGTTGGTGTAAAAGTGGGCATGGCAGCCCATGTTGTCTACACATATCACTTCATTCGGATCTTCTAGACAGAGAAAGAAGAAGAGCTGAAGTTTCGGGTTTTAGAGAGAATAACAAGAAGAAGTTCGAATTCAAGGTGTTTGAGCTCATAGCAAACGGGTTTGAAGGAAGTCATACCCAAAGGCTGCTAAGGTGAGTTCTAGAACCCCCTTTTACTTATTTTAAACTGATTTGGGGCTGGAAATGCATGTATGAACGTTTTTATAAAAATGGGTTTTCTACCCGTATGCTTTATGTGTGTGTGTTTGCGGGTGGGGTTTGATTTTGGGCAATGTATGTGTTATGATGATGTTATGATTGTGTTTCTAAGGCTTATGATGTATGATTTAAGCTTAGAACATGTTAGATGATGATTGGGGACGGAATTAAGTTGATTAAGTGTGACTTAGACTGCCAATGCGCCTAGATAGTGGCCCATGCGCCTAAAGGTATAAACTGCCTAAGTGTTCCCATGCGCCCAAATAGTAGCCATGCGCCTAGAAAAGGCTGAATTTGGCTAAGTGTCTAGACGCCCAGGAAGCCCATGCGCCCAGGCACTCATGCGCCTGCATAGTGCCCATGCGCCTAGAATTTGCCCAGAATTGGTTAAGTATTGCCCATGCGCCCCAATAGTGCCCATGCGCCTAAGACTTAGATTATTTTCTGAATTTTTGGGAAAAAGGTGAAATATAGGCTTTGCCTTGGGATGTTCCCAGTGGCGAAGTAAGTTGACTTTTGATGATGTATGGGGTATGTTATGGCATGTATGATGATTGCTATGTCTTGTATGATGATGCCTTGTATGGTGATGTTCTGTATGGTTATGTTGATGTTCCTTGTTGTGTATGTTTATTTTCCATGTCTTTACGTTGAATGTTGATGAATGAAATGAAAAGTATTATGTAACGTAAAGTGGAAGATAATGAAAAGAGGAACGTAATGAAAGAATGCATGCATTAATGAACGAATGAAAGTGAGAAAGTCTTGCAAGCAAAGTATGGAGGTTCACACCCAATGAAGGGTGTTAGCTCAACTATGTGCGGGTTAGCTACCCCGGAAGGATGCACACTGGGGTCTAATCCTTGTGATTGACCATATGTATGGGACCCTTTCCGCTTGCCCTAGGTACTGGAGTCAGCTTCGTGCATAATGTTCGATCTCAGGCCCAGTAACCAGCTTCGTGCACAATGTTCGGGGTATAGCGTATGGCATTGGTCCGGAATGAAAGAGAAAAGATAGTTATGAGTGTACTTGCCCTAGGTACTCGAGTCAGCTTCGTGCACAATGTTCGAGGTCTTTGATAGACCTCAGGCCCAGTAACCAGCTTCGTGCACAATGTTCGGGGTACTGTACATGTCATCGGAAGTAACGAACGTACGAATGATAAGTAAGGAAGTTTACGAATGAAAGTGAATGAAAGTGAATGATAATGATGTACGATGAATGAACGAAAGTTAACGAACGAATGACGAAGATAATAATGATATAATCTATGTGTACGTATGATGTGTGATCAGGTACGAAAGTAAAGAATGGTTTTAAAAGGAAGTAAAGTATATTTTATTTTAAAACTAGAACTCACTTAGCAATGCTGACTTCTATGTGTTTCCAGTTGGCAGGTAATGGTTGCTGAGGATGGCACGGGGCGGCTACTTGGCTTATTTTGGATGGCATCCATTTTGTATAATGTTTTTGTGATGTAATGCAACAAGTTATTTTGAAATCAGTCAACGATGTATTATTTTGCAAAAGCAATTATGATGAAATGAAATGGTTGTTTAAATGTTTCCGCTGCAATGTTTCATTAAAGTTAATGTAAATATAAGTTTTATGTGCGATGATTGACCAGCTGTGAGCGTCCCGGGATCGGAGCCTTACATGCGAGAACTATTGATATTTAGTGTTTTGTATTCGTTGTTCCATTCCCATGCATTTTACTAAGTCTTCTCGAATAAATGGATGCATAAATATGCAGTTACTAAATTGTTTGTTAAATACAAGGAAATATAAGATTCTTTTTTGTTTTAGAATGATTTAACTTGTAATTCATTTATCATACATCGAGTTTCATTACTGACGTCGATTTACATTCATTCCGCAACTGTAAACTAATTCTCGGTTCTTATTGAGTCAATACGAGTTGTTCATTGATCTTTTACAAAAGGAATCATTGCCTTTGTGCGTAAAGAGAACTCTTTGGAATGAGAGTTATCATTTGTAATGATTTTAGGGGATTTGGTGGTCAATAATATGGGAAGACAATAGTTGACTGTTATAGAATAGTTTGGGGTGGAGAGATTGATTTTAAGGTTGAATTGTGTAGTCTCGTGTTGGATTTTGGTGTGGTTTAATAGTATATACAAATGGTGCATTTGTGATCGTTTAGTGTGATTTCATTGATCATATTCCTCGGATCTAATTATATAATTTAAGGAGTGTGTTTAGATGGTATGATAATCCTAACCACATAAGATTGGAGGTTGTTACCAAAAACATAAACTATTCATGCGAGAATTATTGATGTTTAGTGTTTTGTATACTTATTCCATTCCCATGTACTTTGTTAAGCCTTCGCGAATAATGGATGCATAAATGTAGTTACTTATCCATTTATCATACGTTGCGTAACATTAGTGAGTCTAATTACATTCGGTTCGTAACTGTAAACTGATTCTCGATACTTATTGAGTGAATACGTGTTGTTCGTTGATCTTTTACAACTTGAATCATTGCCTTGGTTTGTAATAAAGGACTCTTTGAATGAAGAGTTGTCATTTGGAATGATTCTAGTGGATTTTATGGGCAATAGTGGTGAAGACAGTTGTCGAGTGTTATAGAAGATTTTGGGGAGGACAGTATCGATTTCAAGATTGATTTGTGTAGTCTCGTTTTTGAAAAGAGAACTCTTTGAAATGATTTTATGGGATTTGGTGGTCAATAGTGTGTGAAGAGAATAGTCGAGTGTTACAGAAGAGTTTGGGAAGGAGAGGATTGATTTTAAGGTTGAATTGTGTAGTCTCGTGTTTGATTTTGGTGTGGTTTAAAAGTTGATACAAATGGTGCGTTTGTGATCGTTTGTGTGATTTCATTAATCATTTTTATCGGTTCTAATTAAATAATTTAAGGAGTGTGTTTAGAAGGCATGAGAATCCCAACCACATAAGATTGGAGGTTGTGACCAAAAACATAAACTATTCATGCGAGAAATATTGATGTTTAGTGTTTTGTATACGTTGTTCCATTCCCATGTATTTTGTTAAGCCTTCGCGAATAAATGGATGCATAAATGTGTAGTTACTAAATTATTTGTGAAATACAAGGAAATATAACATTCATTGTCCTTTTATAATGATTTAACTTCTAATCCATTTATCATACATTGCGTAACATTAGTGAGTCAAATTACATTTGTTTCGTAACTGTAAACTGATTCTCGATAAATGGATGCATAAATGCGTAGTTACTAAATTATTTGTGAAATACAAGGAAATATAACATTCATTGTCCTTTTATAATGATTTAACTTCTAATCCATTTATCATACATTGCGTAACATTAGTGAGTCAAATTACATTTGTTTCGTAACTGTAAACTGATTCTCGATTCTTATTGAGTGAATACGAGTTGTTTGTTGATCTTTTACAACTAGAATCATGTTGGGTTTTATCACAAGTTTATCAAAGCAAGTTTAACCATTTAAACTTCAAAAACGCAGCGGATATAAGTGGTTAAAGTATGTTAAACAATCTGAAATTTTTAACCATTTTAACCAAACACAAAAACCAAGAACAAGGATCATTAATATATGTGAAAAGACATGCTATCAAAACGAAAAGAACAACCATAGGGTGCTCTTGAAACTACCTTTCAAGAACAAGATGTTGAAGTATGGATGAGATGAAGATGATGATGCTCTTGAATGTCCAGCCCCAAAGAGATAAAGCCTCAAGTTTGTATACCCACAATCTCTTCCAAACACCTAGCTAGTTAGGGAGCTCAACACCAAGAACCCTCTTCTTGTGCCTCTAACAAAACCGAAATTTTCAGCTCCTTTTCTTCACTTGGATCCGAAAATGTTTCAGCTTTTGGAGAGAGTTCTTGCTTGTGTGTGTGAGAGAGAGTGTGTCATTATTGAAGAGTGCAAGAGTAGTGAAAGTCTTGTAGTATCCAAGACAAAAGAGACTCCTCAAAAGCCCACAAGGGGCGGCCGGAGTCATACTTGCCAACATGAGGCAAGACACTTGGACCGAGTCCTCTGTATTTCACCCAATTATTTTAGGCGTCCTCATCCTCCTCATTAGGTTGATCGGGAATCGGATCGTCTAAAATATACGATCGTTTCTCTTGCTTGAGAACAATTCTCAAGTTTCGAAACCAATCAATAAAGTTATTATGGTTTAGACGCTCCTTTTGGAGAATGGTCCTTAGTGATAGTGAGTGAGCGGACGGGATTTCATTATTTTCATTGTTGTTGGTGGCCATCTACAAAATTTAACAAAGCTCAATTTTAGTATTTTCGATATTGTTCATATTTTAATAATTAAAGCCCTTTTTAAGTGTCTTATACAATTTTAAAATTCTAGATTCCAACGTTACATTTAAATAGTGGTTAGGTGACCTTTATCCCATTATTTAAATTAACAAGGTAGTCAACGTTTTGACAATTGCAACCCTTTGAAACTTCTAGAGGTATGGGATCGACTTTAAAACATCATATGTATAGTCAGCATGTTTATCCCATCAACACCTTTGTAAACCATATTGTAGGTGATCCATTTTACATGGTTTGCAAATCAAGTCACCCTACTTGCACACACATGTGAGTTTTCCAACATAAGTGGTTAGGTGACCTTTATCCCACAAATATGGTATCCCCACCTCAAATCACAAGTTCCCTCAAAATGGTTAGGTGACCTTTATCCCATTAAGAGTTTCCAAGTGAATTAAGTATTGTGCAAAAGGACGGTGTTAAACTTGTTTATATAATAAATTTTAAGTTTTCATAATCTTAGTTTAGAAAACTCTATGTACCTTATATTTGCATGCTTTCAAATACAAGATACCCTATGATTCACTTTTTAATAAAACCCCTTTTATTAAAATCATTAATCCTTTTAATAACCTTTTATTAACCACTTAATGACAAAGAACTATCAATTTTCAGCTTGTTAAGTTTGTTATTGAGTTTGTTATGCATATCCAAATATCAACCAACAATCATACAACAAACAACCAAACAAGCATAATTATACAAACATAAGTGCATAACCATAGCCACTAAGTTGACCACACTTGTTTGCCATCACAAGTGTTGTCATAAGGTCTTTCCTAAGGGTTAAAATGACAGATCAAAATGTGTCCATGAACTCCCACTTGAATCCACATCCAAATGCTTCAAAGTGTCCATGTCTTTTGTGTCCTTCTTTGGGTCTTCATCTTGTGCATCTTCTTTTACAAAATCATATCCTAATACAATTTTTTCTAATAAAGGAAATGCACCTAATCTATTTATTACATAACCAAATTAATAAATAAATTACAACCCAAAATAAAAACACAAGTATTACAACCCTTTCAAGAATCAAGACCAACATGACAAAACCATAATCAACCAAAACTCACATAAGGTCAAGGCTATGTTATGCACCAAAATATGTATCATATACAACATTCAAGAACAACAATGAACCCTAAAGTTCTAGCCAACATGAACCAAAACTTTAGGGTTTTGTCCAAACAACACAATCAACCATTTGATGTTAATCTTTCAAGGTTTATACTAAAGCATGTAAGATTAAACCTTGAAACATAAGGAATTCAATCATCCACAACAAAACAGCCCCTAATGAGTTGAAAAAGTTCATGAAAACTAACATTTCAAGAACTATTGAAGCACATATTCCACATATCCGGCTCTAGATGCCGTTGTTGGGTTTTATCACAAGTTTATCAAAGCAAGTTTAACCATTTAAACTTAAAAAATGCAGCGGATATAAGTTGTTAAAGTATGTTAAACAATCTGAAATTTTTAACCATTTTAACCAAAGACAAAACCCAAGAACAAGGTTCCTTAATATATGTGAAAAGACATGCTATCAAAACGAAAAGAACAACCATAGGGTGTTCTTGAAACTACCTTTCAAGAACAAGATGTTGAAGTATGGATGAGATGAAGATGATGATGCTCTTGAATGTCCAGCCCCCAAGAGAGAAAGCCTCAAGTTTGTATACCCACAAGCTCTTCCAAACACCTAGCTAGTTAGGGAGCTCAACACCAAGAACCCCCTTCTTGTGCCTCTAACAAAACCGAAATTTTCAGCTCCTTTTCTTCACTTGGATCCGAAAATTTTTCAGCTTTTGGAGAGAGTTCTTGCTGGTGTGTGTGAGAGAGAGTGTGTCATTATTGAAGAGTGTAAGAGTAGTGAAAGTCTTGTAGTATCCAAGACAAAAGAGACTCCTCAAAAGCCCACAAGGGGTGGCCGAATCGAAGGTTCAAAATGGGTTCCCCCCATTTTGAAATTTTTATAAAATTGCACTCTTTAAACCATTAGTTTATAAAATTAAAACCTATTTTAATTGTATAACAATAACACACTTTTATTTGTTATTATTTAACCAACTTTAATAATGAAACAAACAATTTTTCATGAACAAATTATCCACATAATGTTGTTCTATTACAAAAGCAACGTTTTAGAAAAACCCATTTTCTAAATTGGTGTCGGTATTTATTTGTTTGATCTTATCAACAAATAAATACTAATTGGCGTTTGTATAGCTTGTTATTGGGTATGACCCGACTTGGATCATAACGTACTAACCACATCAATCTTGTTTGTCAAAAGT
The DNA here is from genome assembly GCA_025215565.1 of Flaveria ramosissima. Lineage (NCBI taxonomy): Eukaryota > Viridiplantae > Streptophyta > Magnoliopsida > Asterales > Asteraceae > Flaveria > Flaveria ramosissima. The sequence goes on from CM046034.1 coordinate 23,231,499, forward strand.
TTAGAGATTTCATAATTCTAGTTAGAAAACTCTATGTACTTGTATTTGCATGCTTTCAAATACAAGATACCCTATGGTTCTTTTAATAAAACCCATTTTTATAAAATCATTAATCCTTTTAATATCATTTATTAACACTTAATGATTAAGAACCATTTTATATTAGCTTGTTAAGATCATTTTTATTGAGATTGTTTATCATATCCAAATATCATACAATCATTCATAAAACCACAATCAAACAAGCATAATATAAACAACCATAATGTGCATAACCATAGCTACTATTGTGACCGCACTTGTTTGCCATCACAAGTGTGGTCATTTGGTCTTTCTTAAGGGTTGAATATAACACAAAAATGAGATCAACATAGACTCCCACTTGAACTTGCATCCATATGCTTCAAGTCCTTCTTTTGTGTCTTCTTCTTGTGCTTCCTTCCCGAGCATCTTCTTTTACAAATATATATCCTAATACATATTTTCTAGTAAAAGAAATTACTCCTAATCTATTATTACATCCCAATGAATAAATAGACAAAATACATTTTAAACAAAGCACAAATTATATACAACCCCATTGAATGAATACAATCAAATAATACATTCAATCCAAACCAAAACAACACAGGTCTAAGCTAGGTTATGCACCAATATGAACATACATCATATCAACCAAAACATAACTATGATCCCCTCAAAACCCACGAATTTTCAGCCAACATAAACTGAAAATTTCGGGTTTAGATGTTGTCCAAACAACACAACATATCAACATACATATCTTTCAAGGTTTAATCACAAGCATGTGTAATATAACCTTGAAAGCTTGGGGATTCAACATACAAGAACATTCAGCCTTTAAAAGGGTTATAAAATCCCATAAAACAAATTTTTAAAGGATACAAACAAGCATGCTATCCACATAACCGGCTCTAGATGCCATTGAAGGGTTTGTTTGAACACAAGACATAGTTTAACCACTTAAACTTTGTAAAACGCAGCGGAAGTTTAACATTATTACATTGTTTGTAAGCTGAAAATATCATGTTCTATTTGATGTTTTAAAGTGTAAACAAACCCAAGAACAAAGGGGATCTTTTATGTGAATAAACAAGCTATGAACATAATGAAAGTGTACATAAATCACAGCTACATAAAGCTGTGATTAACTACCTTTCTCCAGCTGAAATGTCGACCAAAGAAGGGTGATTAGATGCTAGAAATTCGGCCAAAACTCCAAGGAAGGAGCCCTCAAGCTTGTATACCCCAAGCCTCCTTGCAAAGCACCTTCTTGTTAGGAAGATTCAACACCAAAACAACACAAAATAGCTCTCAAAACCTCCTAATGCTGCTGCTCCTGGCCGTAGCTTTTGTGAGAGAGAGAGAGAGAGATTATTTTTGATGTTCTTGCATGTATGGAGAGTAGTGAATGAGAGTCCAAGACTAATTAAACTAATGTGTGTTCAAGGCAACAATGGTCCAATAACAATTAAAGGGGGGGCGGCCAAATGTTTTAAAACACAAGGTTTCCCTCTTAAAACTTGAACACACACAATATTAAAACTAGTCTTTTGTCACACATTAATAAGTCATCTACTAGACTTAATTAAAATGTGACATATGTCTTCTTTAATTAAACAATTTAATTAAAGTACACTCATATGTTATTAATGTTTTTAACCCTTTTAAATGACAAAAATAACAATAAACTCATTAACAAATTATCCTTTTAATTTGTTCCATCTCATATGCAACTTATTTAGAAAACCCATTTTCTAAATTTGGTGTAAATATTTAATTGCATGATCATATCATCAATTAAATATTAATTGGTGTTTGCTAAGCTTGTCATTGGGTATAACCCGACTTGGATCATAACGTACTAACCACATCAATATTCTAAGTGTCTTGGGCACATAGAATCCTACAGATTTAACTTCTAATCCATTTATCATACATTGAGTAACATCGGTCAGTCAAATTACGTTCGTTCCGCAACTGTAAACTGATTCTCGATTCTTATTGAGTGAATACGTGTTCTTCGTTGATCTTTTACAACTGGAATCATTGCCTTAGTGCGTAATAAAGGACTATTTCGATAAAGGGTTGTCATTTGGAATGCTTTTAGTGGATTTTATGGACAATAGTGTATGAAGACAGTAGTCTAGTGTTATAGAAGAGTTTGGGGAGGAGAGTATCGATTTCAAGGTTGATTTGTGTAGTCTCGTGTTTGATTTTGGTGTCGGTTTATATGTAGATACAAATGGACAATTTGTGATCGTTTAGTGTTATTTCATTGATCATTTTCCTTTGATCTAATGAAGTAATTTTAGTGTGTGTTTAAAAGGCATGAGCATCGCAACCACATAGGATTTGAGGTTGTTACCAAATGCAACCACATAGGATTTGAGGTTGTTACCAAATGCAAAAAAATATACATGTGAGAACGATTGATGTTTAGTGTTTTGTATTCGTTGTTCCATTCCCATGCATTTTGCTTAGTCTTCGTGAATAAATGGATGCATAAATATGTAGTTACTAAATTGTTTGTTAAATACAAGGAAATATAACATTCTTTTTCGGTTTAGAATGATTTAACTTGTAATTCATTTATCATACATCGAGTTTAATTAGTGACGTCGAATTACTTTCGTTCCGCAACTGTAAACTTATTCTCTGTTTTTATTGAGTGAATAAGAGTTGTTCGTTGATCTTTTACAACTAGTATCATTGCCTTAGTGCATAAAGAGAACTCTTTGGAATGAGAGTTATCATTTGTAATGATTTTAGGGGATTTGGTGGTCAATAGTGTGTGAAGACAGTAGTCGAGTGTTATTGAAGAGTTTGGGTTGGAGAGGATTGATTTTAAGGTTGAATTGTGTAGTCTCGTGTTTGATTTTGGTGTGGTTTAAAAGTAGATACTGTTGGGTTTTGTCACATGTAAAACAAGCTAGTTTAACCATTTAAACTTGAAAAATCGCAGCGGAATATAGGTTTAACATATGGTTAGTAATCCGAAAATTTTCACCATTCAAAACATAAACAAAACCCAAGAATAAGTATCATATAAACATATGTGAAATAGTGTGCTATCAAACAAAACATAACAACCATAGGGTGTTCAAAGATACAACCTTTCTTGTACAAGTTGTTGTAAATGTATAAGATGAAGAAGATGATTGTCTTGGGAGGCTAGCCTTCAAAGGAGAAGACCTCAAGCTTGAAATACCCACAAGCTCTTCAAACACTTAGCTAGTTAGGGAGCTTTTCCCCAAAACTCTACACCAAGGCACCTTCAAATCCGAAAATTTCGCAACTGTAAACTGATTCTCGATTCTTATTGAGTGAATACTTGTTGTACGTTGATCTTTTACAACTGGAATCGTTGCCTTGGTGCGTAATAAAGGACTCTTTGGATTAAGAGTTGTCATTTGGAATTAGTTTAGTAGATTTTATGGTCAATAGTGTATGAAGACAGTAGTCGAGTGTTATAGAAGAGTTTGGGGACGATAGTATCAATTTCAAGGTTGATTTGTGTAGTCTCGTGTTTGATTTTGGTGTCAGTTATATGTAGATACAAATGGACAATTTGTAATCGTTTAGTGTGATTTCATTGATCATTTTCCTTTGATCTAATGATGTAATTTTAGGTGTGTGTTTAAAAGGCATGAGCATCGCAACCACATAGGATTGGAGGTTGTTACCAAATGCAAAAAAAAATAATCATGCGAGAACGATAGATTTTTAGTGTTTTGTATTTGTTGTTCCATTCCCTCGCATTTTGCTAAGTCTTCGTGAATAAATGGATGCATAAATATGTAGTTACTAAATTGTTTGTTAAATACAAGGAAATATAACATTCTTTTTCGTTTTAGAATGATTTAACTTGTAATTCATTTATCATACATCGAGTTTCATTAGTGACGTCGAATTGCTTTCGTTCCGCAACTGTAACTGATTCTCGATTCTTATTGAGTGAATACGAGTTGTTTGTTGATCTTTTACAACTGGTATCATTGCCTTGGTCCGTAAAAAGAACTCTTTGGGATGAGAGTTATCATTTGTAATGATTTTAGGGGATTTGGTGGTCAATAGTGTGTGAAGACAGTAGTCGAGTGTTATTGAAGAGTTTGGGTAGGAGAGGATTGATTTTAAGGTTGAATTGTGTAGTCTCGTGTTTGATTTTGGTGTGGTTTAAAGTAGATACAAATGGTGCATTTGTGATCATTTAGTGTGATTTATTTGATCATTTTTCTTGGATCTAATTAAATAATTTAAGGAGTGTGTTTAGAAGGCATGAGAATCCCAACCACATCGGATTGGAGTTTGTTACCAAAACAAAACTATTCATGCGAGAACTATGGATGTTTAGTGTTTTGAATACGTTGTTTCATCTCATGTATTTTGTTAAGCGTTCGCGTATATATGGATGCATCAGTGAGTAGTTAATAAATTATTTGTGAAATACAAGGAAATATAACATCTTTTTTCCTTTTAGAATAATTTAACTTCTAATCCATTTATCATACATTGAGTAACATTGGTCAGTCAACTTACGTTCGTTACGCAACTGTAAACTGATTCTCAATTCTTATTGAGTGAATACGTGTTGTACGTTGATCTTTTACAACTGGAATCATTGCCTTGGTGCGTAATAAAGGACTCTTTGGATTAAGAGTTGTCATTTGGAATTATTTTAGTAGATTTTATGGACAATAGTGTATGAAGACAGTAGTCGAGTGTTATAGAAGAGTTTGGGGACGATAGTATCAATTTCAAGGTTGATTTGTGTAGTCTCTGTGTTTTTGATTTGGTGTCATTTATATGTAGATACAAATGGACAATTTGTAATCGTTTAGTGTGATTTCATTGATCATTTTCCTTTGATCTAATGAAGTAATTTTAGGTGTGTGTTTAAAAGGCATGAGCATCGCAACCATATAGGATTGGAGGTTGTTACCAAATGCAAAAAAATAATCATGCGAGAACGATAGATGTTTAGTGTTTTGTATTTGTTGTTCCATTCCCTCGCATTTTGCTAAGTCTTCGCGAATAAATGGATGCATAAATATGTAGTTACTAAATTGTTTGTTAAATACAAGGAAATATAACATTCTTTTTCGTTTTAGAATGATTTAACTTGTAATTCATTTATCATACATCGAGTTTCATTAGTGACGTCGAATTACTTTCGTTCCGCAACTGTAAACTGATTCTCGGTTCTTATTGAGTGAATACGAGTTGTTCGTTGATCTTTTACAACTGGTATCATTGCCTTGGTGCGTAAGAGAACTCTTTGGAATGAGAGTAATCATTTGTAATGATTTTAGGAGATTTGGTGGTCAATAGTGTGTGAAGACAGTAGTCGAGTGTTATTGAAGAGTTTGGGTAGGAGAGGATTGATTTTAAGGTTGAATTGTGTAGTCTCGTGTTTGATTTTGGTGTGGTTTAAAAGTAGATACAAATGGTGCATCTGTGATCGTTTAGTGTGATTTCATTGATCATTTTCCTCGGATCTAATTAAATAATTTAAGGAGTGTGTTTAGAAGGCCTGAGAATCCCAACCACATAGGATTGGAGGTTGTTACCAAAAACATAAACTATTCATGCAAGAACTATTGATGTTTAGTGTTTTGTATACGTTGTTTCATCCCATGTATTTTGTAAGCGTTCGCGAATAAATGAATGCATAAATGAGTAGTTAATAATTATTTGTGAAATGCAAGGAAATATAACATTTTTAGTCCTTTTAGAATAATTTAACTTCAAATCCATTTATCATACATTAGTTGGTCAGTCAAATTACGTTTGTTCCAAAACTGTAAAACTAATTCTCGATTCTTATTGAGTGAATACGTGCTGTTCGTTGATCTTTTACAACTGCAATCATTGCCTTGGTGCGCATAAAGGACTCTTTGGATTAAGAGTTGTCATTTGGAATGATTTTAGTGGATTTTATGGACAATAGTGTATGAAGATAGTAGTCGAGTGTTATAGAAGAGCTGGGGAGGAGAGTATTGATTTCAAGGTTGATTTGTGTAGTCTTGTGTTTGATTTGGGTGTTGTTATATGTAGATTCTAATGGACAATTTGTGATCGTTTAGTGTGATTTCATTGATCATTTTCCTTTGATCTAATGAAGTAATTTTAGGTGTGTGTTTAAAAGGCATAAGCATCACAACCACATAGGATTGGAGGTTGTTACCAAATGCAAAAAATATTCATGCGAGAACGATTGATGTTTAGTGTTTTGTATTCGTTGTTCCATTCCTATGCATTTTGCTTAGTCTTCGCAATAAATGGATGCATAAATATGTAGTTACTAAATTGTTTGTTAAATACAAGGAAATATAACATTCTTTTTCATTTTAGAATGATTTAACTTGTAATTCATTTATCATACATCGAGTTGCATTAGTGACGTCGAATTACATTCGTTCCGCAACTGTAAACGGATTCTCGGTTCTTACTGAGTGAATACGAGTTGTTCGTTGATCTTTTACAACTAGTATCATTTCCTTGGTGCGTAAAGAGAACTCTTTGGAATGAGAGTTATCATTTGTAATGATTTTGGGGATTTGGTGGTCAATAGTATGTGAAGACAGTAGTCGAGTGTTATAGAAGAGTTTGGATAGGAGAAGATTGATTTTAAGGTTGATGTGTAGTCTCGTGTTTGATTTTAGTGTGGTTTAAAAGTAGATACAAATGGTGCATCGGTGATCGTTTAGTGTGATTTCATTGATCATTTTCCTCGGATCTAATTAAATAATTTAAGGAGTGTGTTTAGAAGGCCTGAGAATCCCAACCACATAGGATTGGAGGTTGTTACCAAAAACATAAACTATTCATGCGAGAACTATTGATGTTTAGTGTTTTGTATATATTGTTTCATCCCATGTATTTTGTTAAGCGTTCGCAAATAATGGATGCATAAATGAGTAGTTAAAAATATTTGTGAAATACAAGAAATATAACATTTTTTTTCCTTTTAGAATGATTTAACTTCAAATCCATTTATCATACATTGAGTAACATTGGTCAGTCAAATTACGTTTGTTCCGCAACTGTAAACTGATTCTCGATTCTTATTGAGTGAATACGTGTTGTTCGTTGATCTTTTACAACTGGAATCATTGCCTTGGTGCGTAATAAAGGACTCTTTGGATTAAGAGTTGTCATTTGGAATTATTTTAGTAGATTTATGGACAATAGTGTATGAAGACAATAGTCGAGTGTTATAGAAGAGAGTTGGGGAGGAGCGTATCGACTTCAAGGTTGATTTGTGTAGTCTCGTGTTTGATTTTGGTGTCGGTTTAATGTAGATACAAATGGACATTTGTAATCATTTAGTGTGATTTCATTGTCATTTTCCTTTGATCTAATGATGTAATTTTAGGTGTGTGTTTAAAATGCATTAGCATCGCAACCACATAGGATTGGAGGTTGTTACCAAATGCAAAAAAAATAATCATGCGAGAACTATAGATTTTTAGTGTTTTGTATTTGTTGTTCCATTCCCTCGCATTTTGCTAAGTCTTCGCGAATAAATGGATGCGTAAATATGTAGTTACTAAATTGTTTGTTAATTACAAGGAAATATAACTTTCTTTTTTTTTAGAATGATTTAACTTGTAATTCATTTATCATACATCGAGTTTCATTAGTGACGTTGAATTGCTTTCGTTCCGCAACTGTAAACTGATTCTCGGTTCTTATTGAGTTAATACGAGTTGTTCGTTGATCTTTTACAACTGGTATCATTGCCTTGGTGCGTAAAGAGAACTCTTTGGAATGAGAGTAATCATTTGTAATGATTTTAGGAGATTTGGTGGTCAATAGTGTGTGAAGACAGTAGTCGAGTGTTATTGAAGAATTTGGGTAGGAGAGGATTGATTTTAAGGTTGAATTGTGTAGTCTTGTGTTTGATTTTGGTGTGGTTTAAAAGTAGATACAAATGGTGCATCTGTGATCGTTTAGTGTGATTTCATTGATCATTTTCCTTGGATCTAATTAAATAATTTAAGGAGTGTGTTTAGAAGGCCTGAGAATCCCAACCACGTAGGATTGGAGGTTGTTACCAAAAACATAAACTATTCATCCAAGAACTATTGATGTTTAGTGTTTTGAATACGTTGTTTCATCCCATGTATTTTAGTAAGCGTTCGCGAATAAATGAATGCATAAATGAGTAGTTAATAAATTATTTGTGAAATGCAAGGAAATATAACATTTTTAGTCCTTTTAGAATAATTTAACTTCAAATCCATTTATCATACATTAAGTTGGTCAGTCAAATTACGTTTGTTCCAAAACTGTAAAACTAATTCTCGATTCTTATTGAGTGAATACGTGCTGTTCGTTGATCTTTTACAACTGCAATCATTGCCTTGGTGCGCAATAAAGGACTCTTTGGATTAAAAGTTGTCATTTGGAATGATTTTAGTGAATTTTATGGACAATAGTGTATGAAGATAGTAGTCGAGTGTTATAGAAGAGCTTTGGGGAGGAGAGTATTGATTTCAAGGTTGATTTGTGTAGTCTTGTGTTTGATTTTGGTGTTGGTTTATATGTAGATTCTAATGGACAATTTGTGATCGTTTAGTGTGATTTCATTGATCATTTTCCTTTGATCTAATGAAGTAATTTTAGGTGTGTGTTTAAAAGGCATAAGCATCACAACCACATAGGATTGGAGGTTGTTACCAAATGCAAAAAAATATTCATGCGAGAACGATTGATGTTTAGTGTTTTGTATTCGTTGTTCCATTCCTATGCATTTTGCTTAGTCTTCGCAAATAAATGGATGCATAAATATGTAGTTACTAAATTGTTTGTTAGATACAAGGAATATAACATTCTTTTTCATTTTAGAATGATTTAACTTGTAATTCATTTATCATACATCGAGTTGCATTAGTGACGTTGAATTACATTCGTTCCGCAACTGTAAACGGATTCTCGGTTCTTACTGAGTGAATACGAGTTGTTCGTTGATCTTTTACAACTAGTATCATTTCCTTGGTGCGTAAAGAGAACTCTTTGGAATGAGAGTTATCATTTGTAATGATTTTTGGGGATTTGGTGGTCAATAGTATGTGAAGACAGTAGTCGAGTGTTATAGAAGAGTTTGGGTAGGAGAAGATTGATTTTAAGGTTGAATTGTGTAGTCTCGTGTTTGATTTTAGTGTGGTTTAAAAGTAGATACAAATCGTGCATCGGTGATCGTTTAGTGTGATTTCATTGATCATTTTCCTCGGATCTAATTAAATAATTTAAGGAGTGTGTTTAGAAGGCCTGAGAATCCCAACCACATAGGATTGGAGGTTGTTACCAAAAACATAAACTATTCATGCGAGAACTATTGATGTTTAGTGTTTTGTATACTTGTTTTTCATCCCATGTATTTTGTTAAGCGTTCGCGAATATATGGATGCATAAATGAGTAGTTAAAAAATATTTGTGAAATACAAGGAAATATAACATTTTTTTTCCTTTTAGAATGATTTAACTTCAAATCCATTTATCATACATTGAGTAACATTGGTCAGTCAAATTATGTTCGTTCCGCAACTAAAACTGATTCTCGATTCTTATTGAGTGAATATGTGTTGTTCGTTGATCTTTTACAACTGGAATCATTGCGTTGGTGCGTAATAAAGGACTCTTTCGATTAAGAGTTGTGATTTGGAATGATTTTAGTGGATTTTATGGACAATAGTGTATGAAGACAGTAGTAGAGTGTTATAGAAGAGTTTGGGGAGGAGAGATCAATTTCAAGGTCGATTTGTGTAGTCTCGTGTTTGATTTTGGTGTCGGTTTATATGTAGATACAAATGGACAATTTGTGATCGTTTAGTGTGATTTCATTGATCATTTTCCTTTGATCTAATGAAGTAATTTTAGGTGTGTGTTTAAAAGGCATGAGCATCGCAACCACATAGGATTGGAGGTTGTTACCAAATGCAAAAAATATTCATGCGAGAACGATTGATATTAGTGTTTTGTATTCGTTGTTCCATTCCCATGCATTTTGCTAAGTCTTCGCGAATAAATGGATGCATAAATATGTAGTTACTAAATTGTTTGTTAAATACAAGGAAATATAAAATTCTTTTTCATTTTAGAATGATTTAACTTGTAATTCATTTATCATACATCGAAGTTTTATTAGTGACGTCGTATTACTTTCGTTCCGCAACTGTAAACTGATTCTCGGTTCTTATTGAGTGAATACGAGTTGTTTGTTGATCTTTTACAACTGGTATCATTGCCTTGGTGCGTAAAGAGAACTCTTTGGAATGAGAGTTATCGTTTGTAATGATTTTAGGGGATTTGGTGGTCAATAGTGTGTGAAGACAGTAGTCGAGTGTTATTGAAGAGTTTGGGTAGGAGAGGATTGATTTTAAGGTTGAATTGTGTAGTCTCGTGTTTGATTTTGGTGTGGTTTAAAAGTAGATACAAATGGTGCATTTGTGATCATTTAGTGTGATTTATTTGATCATTTTTCTTGGATCTAATTAAATAATTTAAGGAGTGTGTTTAGAAGGCATGAGAATCCCAACCACATAGGATTGGAGGTTGTTACCAAAAACATAAACTATTCATGCGAGAACTATTGATGTTTAGTGTTTTGTATACGTTGTTTCATCCCATTGTGTTAAGCGTTCGCGAATAATTGATGCATAAATGAGTAGTTAATAAATTATTTGTGAAATACAAGGAAATATAACATTTTTTGTCCTTTTAGAATGATTTAACTTCTAATCCATTTATCATACATTGAGTAACATTGGTCAGTCAAATTACGTTCGTTCCGCAACTGTAAACTGATTCTCGATTCTTATTGAGTGAATACGTGTTGTACGTTGATCTTTTACAACCGGAATCATTGCCTTGGTGCGTAATAAAGGACTCTTTGGATTAAGAGTTGTCATTTGGAATTATTTTAGTAGATTTTATGGACAATAGTGTATGAAGACAATAGTCGAGTGTTATAGAAGAGTTTGGGAGGAGAGTATCGATTTCAAGGTTGATTTGTGTAGTCTCGTGTTTGATTTTGGTGTCGGTTATATGTAGATACAAATGGACAATTTGTAATCATTTAGTGTGATTTCATTGTCATTTTCCTTTGATCTAATGATGTAATTTTAGGTGTGTGTTTAAAATGCATTAGCATCGCAACCACATAGGATTGGAGGTTGTTACCAAATGCAAAAAATAATCATGCGAGAACTATAGATTTTTAGTGTTTTGTATTTGTTGTTCCATTCCCTCGCATTTTGCTAAGTCTTCGCGAATAAATGGATGCGTAAATATGTAGTTACTAAATTGTTTGTTAATTACAAGGAAATATAACTTTCTTTTTTTTTTAGAATGATTTAACTTGTAATTCATTTATCATACATCGAGTTTCATTAGTGACGTTGAATTGCTTTCGTTCCGCAACTGTAAACTGATTCTCGGTTCTTATTGAGTTAATACGAGTTGTTCGTTGATCTTTTACAACTGGTATCATTGCCTTGGTGCGTAAAGAGAACTCTTTGGAATGAGAGTAATCATTTGTAATGATTTTAGGAGATTTGGTGGTCAATAGTGTGTGAAGACAGTAGTCGAGTGTTATTGAAGAATTTGGGTAGGAGAGGATTGATTTAAGGTTGAATTGTGTAGTCTTGTGTTTGATTTTGGTGTGGTTTAAAAGTAGATACAAATGGTGCATCTGTGATCGTCTAGTGTGATTTCATTGATCATTTTCTTGGATCTAATTAAATAATTTAAGGAGTGTGTTTAGAAGGCCTGAGAATCCCAACCACGTAGGATTGGAGGTTGTTACCAAAAACATAAACTATTCATCCAAGAACTATTGATGTTTAGTGTTTTGAATACGTTGTTTCATCCCATGTATTTTAGTAAGCGTTCGCGAATAAATGAATGCATAAATGAGTAGTTAATAAATTATTTGTGAAATGCAAGGAAATATAACATTTTTAGTGTCCTTTTAGAATAATTTAACTTCAAATCCATTTATCATACATTAAGTTGGTCAGTCAAATTACGTTTGTTCCAAACTGTAAAACTAATTCTCGATTCTTATTGAGTGAATACGTGCTGTTCGTTGATCTTTTACAACTGCAATCATTGCCTTGGTGCGCAATAAAGGACTCTTTGGATTAAGAGTTGTCATTTGGAATGATTTTAGTGTATTTTATGGACAATAGTGTATGAAGATAGTAGTCGAGTGTTATAGAAGAGCTTGGGGAGGAGAGTATTGATTTCAAGGTTGATTTGTGTAGTCTTGTGTTTGATTTTGGTGTTGGTTTATATGTAGATTCTAATGGACAATTTGTGATCGTTTAGTGTGATTTCATTGATCATTTTCCTTTGATCTAATGAAGTAATTTTAGGTGTGTGTTTAAAAGGCATAATCATCACAACCACATAGGATTGGAGGTTGTTACCAAATGCAAAAATATTCATGCGAGAACGATTGATGTTTAGTGTTTTGTATTCGTTGTTCCATTCCTATGCATTTTGCTTAGTCTTCGCAAATAAATGGATGCATAAATATGTAGTTACTAAATTGTTTGTTAGATACAAGGAAATATAACATTCTTTTTTCATTTTAGAATGATTTAACTTGTAATTCATTTATCATACATCGAGTTGCATTAGTGACGTTGAATTACATTCGTTCCGCAACTGTAAACGGATTCTCGGTTCTTACTGAGTGAATACGAGTTGTTCGTTGATCTTTTACAACTAGTATCATTTCCTTGGTGCGTAAAGAGAACTCTTTGGAATGAGAGTTATCATTTGTAATGATTTTTGGGGATTTGGTGGTCAATAGTATGTGAAGACAGTAGTCGAGTGTTATAGAAGAGTTTGGGTAGGAGAAGATTGATTTTAAGGTTGAATTGTGTAGTCTCGTGTTTGATTTAGTGTGGTTTAAAAAGTAGATACAAATGGTGCATCTGTGATCGTTTAGTGTGATTTCATTGATCATTTTCCTCGGATCTAATTAAATAATTTAAGGAGTGTGTTTAGAAGGCCTGAGAATCCCAACCACATAGGATTGGAGGTTGTTACCAAAAACATAAACTATTCATGCGAGAACTATTGATGTTTAGTGTTTTGTATATAGTGTTTCATCCCATGTATTTTGTTAAGCGTTCGCAAATATATGGATGCATAAATGAGTAGTTAAAAATATTTGTGAAATACAAGGAAATATAACATTTTTTGTCCTTTTAGAATGATTTAACTTCAAATCCATTTATCATACATTGAGTAACATTGGTCAGTCAAATTACGTTCGTTCCGCAACTGTAAACTGATTCTCGATTCTTATTGAGTGAATACGTGTTGTTCGTTGATCTTTTACAACTGGAATCATTGCCTTGGTGCGTAATAAAGGACTCTTTGGATTAAGAGTTGTCATTTGGAATTATTTTAGTAGATTTTATGGACAATAGTGTATGAAGACAATAGTCGAGTGTTATAGAAGAGTTTGGGGAGGAGAGTATCGATTTCAAGGTTGATTTGTGTAGTCTCGTGTTTGATTTTGGTGTCGGTTTATATGTAGATACAAATGGACAATTTGTGATCGTTTAGTGTGATTTCATTGATCATTTTCCTTTGATCTAATGAAGTAATTTTAGGTGTGTGTTTAAAAGCATGAGCATCGCAACCACATAGGATTGGAGGTTGTTACCAAATGCAAAAAAATATTCATGCGAGAACGATTGATAATTAGTGTTTTGTATTCGTTGTTCCATTCCCATGCATTTTGCTAAGTCTTCGCGAATAAATGGATGCATAAATATGTAGTTACTAAATTGTTTGTTAAATACAAGGAAATATAAATTCTTTTTCATTTTAGAATGATTTAACTTGTAATTCATTTATCATACATCGAATTTTATTAGTGACGTCGTATTACTTTCGTTCCGCAACTGTAAACTGATTCTCGGTTCTTATTGAGTGAATACGAGTTGTTTGTTGATCTTTTACAACTGGTATCATTGCCTTGGTGCGTAAAAAGAACTCTTTGGGATGAGAGTTATCGTTTGTAATGATTTTAGGGGATTTGGTGGTCAATAGTGTGTGAAGACAGTATTCGAGTGTTATTGAAGAGTTTGGGTAGGAGAGGATTGATTTTAAGGTTGAATTGTGTAGTCTCGTGTTTGATTTTGGTGTGGTTTAAAAGTAGATACAAATGGTGCATTTGTGATCATTTAGTGTGATTTATTTGATCATTTTTCTTGGATCTAATTAAATAATTTAAGGAGTGTGTTTAGAAGGCATGAGAATCCCAACCACATAGGATTGGAGGTTGTTACCAAAAACATAAACTATTCATGCGAGAACTATTGATGTTTAGTGTTTTGAATACGTTGTTTCATCCCATGTGTGTTAAGCGTTCGCGAATAAATTGATGCATAAATGAGTAGTTAATAAATTATTTGTGAAATACAAGGAAATATAACATTTTTTGTCCTTTTAGAATGATTTAACTTCTAATCCATTTATCATACATTGAGTAACATTGGTCAGTCAAATTACGTTTGTTCCGCAACTGTAAACTGATTCTCGATTCTTATTGAGTGAATACGTGTTGTTCGTTGATCTTTTACAACTGGAATCATTGCCTTGGTGCGTAATAAAGGACTCTTTGGATTAAGAGTTGTCATTTGGAATTATTTTAGTAGATTTTATGGACAATAGTGTATGAAGACAATAGTCGAGTGTTATAGAAGAGTTTGGGGAGGAGCGTATCGACTTCAAGGTTGATTTGTGTAGTCTCGTGTTTGATTTTGGTGTCGGTTATATGTAGATACAAATGGACAATTTGTAATCATTTAGTGTGATTTCATTGTCATTTTCCTTTGATCTAATGATGTAATTTTAGGTGTGTGTTTAAAAGGCATGAGCATCGCAACCACATAGGATTGGAGGTTGTTACCAAATGCAAAAAAAATAATCATGCGAGAACAATAGATTTTTAGTGTTTTGTATTTGTTGTTCCATTCCCTCGCATTTTGCTAAGTCTTCGCGAATAAATGGATGCGTAAATATGTAGTTACTAAATTGTTTGTTAATACAAGGAAATATAACTTTCTTTTTTTTTAGAATGATTTAACTTGTAATTCATTTATCATACATCGAGTTTCATTAGTGACGTTGAATTGCTTTCGTTCCGCAACTGTAAACTGATTCTCGGTTCTTATTGAGTTAATACGAGTTGTTCGTTGATCTTTTACAACTGGTATCATTGCCTTGGTGCGTAAAGAGAACTCTTTGGAATGAGAGTAATCATTTGTAATGATTTTAGGAGATTTGGTGGTCAATAGTGTGTGAAGACAGTAGTCGAGTGTTATTGAAGAATTTGGGTAGGAGAGGATTGATTTTAAGGTTGAATTGTGTAGTCTTGTGTTTGATTTGGTTGTGGTTTAAAAGTAGTACAAATGGTGCATCTGTGATCGTTTAGTGTGATTTCATTGATCATTTTCCTTGGATCTAATTAAATAATTTAAGGAGTGTGTTTAGAAGGTCCTGAGAATCCCAACCACGTAGGATTGGAGGTTGTTACCAAAAACATAAACTATTCATCCAAGAACTATTGATGTTTAGTGTTTTGAATACGTTGTTTCATCCCATGTATTTTAGTAAGCGTTCGCGAAATAATATAAATGATGCCATAAATGAGTAGTTAATAAATTATTTGTGAAATGCAAGGAAAAATAAACATTTTTAGTCCTTTTAGAATAATTTAACTTCAAATCCATTATCATACATTAAGTTGGTCAGTCAATTACGTTTTGTTCCAAAACTGTAAAACTAATTCTCGATTCTTATTGAGTGAATACGTGCTGTTCGTTGATCTTTTACAACTGCAATCATTGCCTTGGTGCGCAATAAAGGACTTTGATTAAAAGTTGTCATTTGGAATGATTTTAGTGTATTTTCTGGACAATAGTGTATGAAGATAGTAGTCGAGAGTGTTATAGAAGAGCTTGGGGAGGAGAGTATTGATTTCAAGGTTGATTTGTGTAGTCTGTGTTGATTTGGTGTTGGTTTTGTAGATTGTTATGTATTCTAATGTTGAGTACAATTTGTGATCGTTTAGTGTGATTTCATTGATCATTTTCCTTTGATCTAATGAAGTAATTTTAGGTGTGTGTTTAAAAGGCATAAGCATCACAACCACATAGGATTGGAGGTTGTTACCAAATGCAAAAAAATATTCATGCGAGAACGATTGATGTTTAGTGTTTTGTATTCGTTGTTCCATTCCTATGCATTTTGCTTAGTCTTCGCAAATAAATGGATGCATAAATATGTAGTTACTAAATTGTTTGTTAGATAAAAGGTAATATAACATTCTTTTTTCATTTTAGAATGATTTAACTTTTAATTCATTTATCATACATCGAGTTGCATTAGTGACGTCGAATTACATTCGTTCCGCAACTGTAAACTGATTCTCGGTTCTTACTGAGTGAATACGAGTTGTTCGTTAATCTTTTACAACTAGTTTCATTTCCTTGGTGCGTAAAGAGAACTCTTTGGAATGAGAGTTATCATTTGTAATATTTTTGGGGATTTGGTGGTCAATAGTATGTGAAGACAGTAGTCGAGTGTTATAGAAGAGTTTGGGTAGGAGAAGATTGATTTTAAAGTTGAATTGTGTAGTCTCGTGTTTGATTTTAGTGTGGTTTAAAAGTATATACAAATGGTGCATCGGTGACCGTTTAGTGTGATTTCATTGATCATTTTCCTTGGATCTAATTAAATAATTTAAGGAGTGTGTGTTAGAAGGCTTGAGAATCCCAACCACATAGGATTGGAGGTTGTTACCAAAAACATAAACTATTCATACGAGAACTATTGATGTTTAGTGTTTTGTATATAGTGTTTCATCCCATGTATTTTGTTAAGCGTTCGCGAATATATGGATGCATAAATGAGTAGTTAAAAAAATATATGTGAAATACAAGGAAATATAACATTTTTTTTCCTTTTAGAATGATTTAACTTCAAATCCATTTATCATACATTGAGTAACATTGGTCAGTCAAATTACGTTCGTTCCGCAACTGTAAACTGATTCTCGATTCTTATTGAGTGAATATGTGTTGTTCGTTGATCTTTTACAACTGGAATCATTGCCTTGGTTCTTAATAAAGGACTCTTTGGATTAAGAGTTGTCATTTGGAATGATTTTAGTGGATTTTATGGACAATAGTGTATGAAGATAGTATTCGAGTTTTATAGAAGAGTTTGGGGAGGAGAGTATCGATTTTAAGGTTGATTTGTGTAGTCTCGTGTTTGGTGTTGGTTTATATATAGATACTAATGGACAATTTGTGATCGTTTAGTGTGATTTCATTGATCATTTTCCTTTGATCTAATGAAGTAATGTTAGGTGTGTGTTAAAAGGCATGAGCATCGCAACCACATAGGATTGGAGGTTGTTAGCAAATGCAAAAATATATTAATGCGAGAACGATTGATGTTTAGTGTTTTGTATTCGTTGTTCCATTCCCATGCATTTTGCTAAGTCTTCGTGAATAAATGGATGCATAAATATGTAGTTACTTAATTGTTTGTTAAATACAAGGAAATATAACATTCTTTTGCGTTTTAGAATGATTTAACTTGTAATTTATTTATCATACATCGAGTTTCATTAGTGACGTCGAATTACATTCGTTCTGTAACTGTAAACTGATTCTCGGTTCCTATTGAGTGAATACGAGTTGTTCGTTGATCTTTTACAACTGGTATCACTGCCTTGGTGTGTAAAGAGAAGTCTTTGGAATGAGAGTTATTATTTGTAATGATTTTAGGGGATTTGGTGGTCAATACTGTGTGAAGACAGTAGTCGAGTGTAACACCCCAGAAATTAAGCCCATTAAGAAACCTTAAATCATTATAGGGCCCAATAAAGGCCCGGACTGATTTGGACTTATCAAAGATTACTCAGATAAGAAACTAATATTTCGGGCCCATTTAAGGCCCAATACACATTTACCATCTAAATAAATAAGTAATCATAAAATAATGAATTGATATGTGATTCGAAGTAACTATGATAAGATCCAACTAAATAGATTCAAAACCCATACCGTGTAAACTTCGGTAATCAAACGCGTTCAAACGTCTAAGTTTCGTTAGAATTTCCTTATAATGGCTTGATATCCTACTAAAATAGTTGTTAATCATGATTCGTATTGTAAATAATGTTTACTAAAAGATTCTAAATTAAACGTGCATAATCAACTGAGTTGCATGGGAGAAACGCGAATATTGGTTAAAACCGGCATATAACTGAAATCTGATACATCAACCGAGCCCTTATAGCATCATAAATATTTATCTAATTATTATATTTATTACAATATTTTAATTTAGAAAGGGAGACGCTTATCTAGGGTAAATACGTTTCGAAACGCGACCGAGGCGTGTACCGGCCCGAAATCTAGTCAAACCCGAGAAACAAAAATAAATATACCAAAATTTTTTATTTCAAGCCTTAAAAATTAAATGTATCTATTATAGGTCTTTTAGACGAGATTTGACCAAAAGGCTCTGGTTGACACTCGTTAACGGAGTGGACAGAGCTTATACGCGATATTGAAGAAAAACCCACCTAAAACCCTAGGTATTTAAACAACTTTTTCCACACTTTTCCTTATTTGTAAACCCTAGAAACAAAAGCAAATGCTCCCAAGAACTGCAGCAGCCGCAACCGCCGGAGCAGGAGGCTCCACGGCGGAGCCGCGGCGGCGGACGGCAGGGCCGCGACGGCGAGCAGCAATTTCCGGCAAGGACTCGACCTACCCCCACTAACTCCGACATCCTCATCACGATGTGGTGTTGGTTTTCTTTGAAACGCAATGATGGCCGAGATATGGAGGGGAGAAGTGGCGGCGGCTAGGGTTCCGGCGAGGGTTCCGGTCACCGGAGGCAACAAGTGGCGGCGAGTGCCGCACATGGTCTTCTTCCTCTCGACGAGATCTTTCCAATGGTGGTAGCTATACTTGCTAACTCTTAGCGGTTTGAAA
The DNA here is from genome assembly GCA_025215565.1 of Flaveria ramosissima. Classification (NCBI taxonomy): domain Eukaryota; kingdom Viridiplantae; phylum Streptophyta; class Magnoliopsida; order Asterales; family Asteraceae; genus Flaveria; species Flaveria ramosissima. The sequence continues at coordinate 23,250,566 of CM046034.1, forward strand.
GTTATGGGCAATTGAAAATGACGCGCGGCTAGGGTTTCGGCTGCTTGGTGGCTGCCGGCCGCGACAGCGCTGGCCGGATGTAAGGACCGATGATTGTGGGTGGTGGTTGCTGCTGTTTAAGGTGAACTAAAGTCGTTTGATGTTCTTCTAGTGGTTTCATGTTGATTTCAGAGCAAGATCATCGAGATTTTTATGGTTCGAAGTCATTCTTCGGCAAGTTTCACGGCAGCTCTAGGGCTGCCGATGGCGGCAGTAGCGACCGAGGGCAGCAGATGATGATGGGGCATGGTGGTAAGGGCTAGTGGTGGTGATTTAAGGTTACTATTGTGGTTGCACGATAGAATCTAGTCAAGATCGGCGAGTTTGGATGATTTGGGCTATTTCTGGTGGGAAATTCGGGCCGACCAAGAGGCTGCCCGGTGGCGGTCAGTGGCGGTTCATGATGGAGAGTGGCTGCGTGTGGTGGATATTGGTGGTAAAAGTCATAACCGAGATGTTTGGTAACGTATGTTGCGGTTTAGTTGCGTTTGGTGGCGTGATATCAATTTAGTAATGTTGTATATTATCTTGATGCGTTTTAACTAGGTTAAACCTTGGTCAAAGTTGTTGGCCAAAGCTGTTCAACCATGGTCAATGGGCAGTCAACGCGATGCGGGTCGGAGCAAGCAGATTCTAGGATGTGAAATGGAAACGCTAGGTATAACTGTGCGCTAGAAATCCTTACACGTAAATATAATGATTATATATTAACTTGTGTGTGTGTTGAGCTTCAAATATGTATAAAATGTTAACTAGTTATAAATCACCAAGAATGAATGTGTAAACTCGAAATGGCGTGTAGGATCGGGTTTGTCACTTAAACACTTGTATTTCTCTCAAACTCACTTATGGAAACACTCAAATCAGATGAAGCAATGTCTTTTGATAATAATATAATAAGTAACAAAGGAACAAGCAGAGATATATTTTCAAGCCACTTGTATATATTACTTCTCAACTCAAGATTACAAGACACTTACAAGCATGAAACAAGAATTACAATGAGAAACTATATATACTAGACCTACAGCCGGATATACTTTGATACCAGCTGGAAACCTAAGACTAAAGCATATACTACAATGCTAAAGTTAAGGTATCTTAGATAAAGTATTATCTAAGATATGGTAGTCATGACATGTCCATGACTTACCTTTGTCACCAACTAAAGATGGCAACTGTACTAACATAAAAATGTAAACAGTGGATTAAAGTATGGTCAACTACATGGCTTTTGAGAAAACGCCATGCAGTATCTCAGAGATTTGCAGTGGAGTGTCAGAGAGGCCATACTTATGTCCACTGGATAATAGGAGTGTCTTCCGAAGGTTAACTGGCTTCGGAAGAACTTGTTCTTCCGAAGCCACTTATACTTCGGAAGAGGCTTCTATGCTTCCGAGGCTTTGAGGACTTCTTGTACTTTGGAAGTTGACTTCAGATCTTTATCTCTAAGTCTTGATCTTCGGGAGTAGGTTCTTTGTCTTCGAAAGTTGGAGTTTTCCTTCGGAAGTGTGTTTTACACTTAGTCTTCGGAAGAGCTCCTTCTTCCTTCGGAAGTTCCATACTTAGCTTCGGAAGTCCTTTGTTTGTTGTACTAAAATCTTCTAAGTGACTTGGTTTTGGTTGCAACAGCCTTTCTAGATCCAACAAACTCCCCCTAGGCTGATGCTACCAAAACATCACTTATTTCTGCTTCTCAAAGCCTTCAGCACCAGGGACAAAAGGTATTTGTCTGTCTCTTTGTTCTTCCCTGAAGTAGTGCTGAGAAGCTTGTACAAGTCATTGGTGGATAGGAGATCCAGTCTATCGCTTTGAATGACATGTACCCTCTGTTGTGTCCCCCTGAAGAGAGTTAGTTGAAGGGAGTTATAGTCATACTCCCATCTAACTATGGACTCAAGTTCAGGACCTTCAACCATTTGTAGAAAGGCTTTGCCTTTGGTTGCTGATCCTTTCCTTTCCTCCTCCTCTCTCAGTTTCAACTCCTCTTCAACCTTGCTTCTAGCAGTAAGCTCAGCCATATGAAGGCTGCCTAGATGATTTCTGATGTGGGCAGCTATATCGGAGTTAGAAGGGTTGGAGAATGGCTCTCTGCTAACTCAGCAATGTCAAACCTGCTCAAGTGTAGCAGAGATGAGGCACTCAGCCTGTTGAGCTCTCCATTCTCTCTTTCAACAACAAAGTTGTGAGAAGAGTCTTCGAACCTCCACTGGATGATCTTCTTTCTGGGTGCAAGAGGTTGTCTTGGTACCCTGTCTCCTTTCTTTGTATCCAGTAGAGTCACCAGCTTTCTCCTTAACTTCTTTTCTTCCTCATTCAACGTGTCTGAATTGAGGCCAAGGAGGTTTGCAGCTTGGTCCAAAGTTCCTCTGGGCAGATCAAGAAATTGATCTCTTGTGAGGGAACTTGAGGATCCATCAACATAAGTCAAATTGACTGAATCCTCCTCACAGGAGATGTCGCTCAGTGTAGTGCAGTTTATGAGCTTTGTCTTGACTGCTTTGAATTCTTCCATGGAGAGATGTTTAGAAGGCTGAGGGGATGGTTTGATTGGTTGATGGGTAGGTTGAGGTGTTTGGGTTCTGGCTAAGGTTTTGGGTTGGAGGATAGGTAGTTTAGGTGGTTGAGGTGAGGAGGTTGGTAGGTGTGATGGTGTGGGTTCAGGGGTGAATGGTTCAGAAGTTGGTTCGGTTTTGATTGGGAAGGGAAAGGGTATAGGTTCAGGTTCAGGTTGGGTTTGGAGTTTGGGTTGAGAGGTTGCTTTGAAGGTCATCCCCTGTCCCCTTCTATACATCTCCTTCCTTTTCCCCGCGCGAATGTCAGCCTTGATGTCACTAACATGTCGCTGGAGAGTCTGTTCCAACATGGGACCCACCTGCCTGCCAGAGAAGCCATGAGCTTTGAGATAACTCTTCATCCAGTCTTTCTCACCTATCTTCTTGGCAGCAGTCAGTCCAGCTTCCTCTTCCTTCTTCTTCTTTTGCACAAGCTTCTCCCTTGCAGCTTTCTTTCTCTCTTTCTCCATTTGATCTTGTTCTTTGTTGAAGAGCCACAAGATCGTATCATTGTTATGTGGAGACAACTCTTCTTGAGAGAAACCTCTGGAGAGTAGGAAGGTTATCCTTTCTCTCCTGAGCTGCAGATCAGCTTCTCTTTCCTTTCTCTCCCTTTCCTCTTCTAAGGCCAACCTTGCAGCTTCTTCTTTTTGCTGTTTTAGCAGGAAGGTTGCCATTTCCAGCTCTATCAACTCCTCTAATGGTAGCAGGAGTACATCTTCAGTTGCAGCCCCTAGACCAACAAGTCTATCTATAACCTCTACTCTTCTTCAGTTGTTGACTGCCTCCTGGTTGGCTGCAGCTGCTTTGGTACTTACAGCTAACAGTTTCCCAGTTGGAAGCCTACCTTTCCTTTTAAGCTTCCCCAACCTTTCTTCCTCCTGAAGCTCTTCCGAAGTCATCTTCCTCTTTCCTTTGATGTCTTCGGAAGTACTAGACTTTGGGGGTTCTTGGATGGAAGATCCAGGTTGGGTAGTACAGGTGGGAGCTGGAGTCAATGCAGATGTCAGAGCTAATGGTTGGGTGAGAAAATCCTCCCTATTAACCTCAGATGCAAGTTCCAGAATTGCATTTGTGACTATTAGATCATCGGATAGTGAGAATAGTCCTTCCGCAGCAGCAATCTCAGCTTCGGAAGTTTGAGTTTGTTCTTCCGAGGCTTTGAATTGTGCTTCGGAAGTCTGTGAAAATACACTTTCTGTCCCAACTGTTTCGGTTGCTGGGCCATCAGTCCTTGTTTCCCCTTCGAAGTTAATCTCAGGTTCCACTTGGACCTTAAGTTGACCAACTTCCTCGATAGTGGTAGAATGTGCATTCAACCTCTGAAGCTCTTGAGCTCCGAAGTAAATCACAGACATATCAGGGCTGGGCTGTTCTATGAGGGATTCCAATAGGAACTTTGTTGGGTTTGTTGGACCAAATCAAACTAGTTTAACCATTTAAACTTGAAAACGCAGCGTATTAACATCAAATAAATATCATTTGTAATCTGAAAATATGGTTCATTTCATGACAACAACAAACCCAAGAACACAAGGATCTTATATATGTGTTTGAACTAGCTTGTAATAAGAAATAACAACCCAAAAACAAGTCAAACAAACTACCTTTAGTGAAGCTGCTGAAAAACGATTTTGGGTGAAAAGATGATGTTCTTCAATAGCCAAGACACCAAGAAAAGGTGTCCTCAAGCATTCACACCCACAAGCATCAAGCGTACACCATTCTTGCTAGGATTTGAGCACCAAAACGACCAAGAAGATGCTGCTGGAACATCTTCCAGCACCAAAAACGAACAAAAGGGGGGCTGCTGGAACAACTTCCAGCCGAGAATCTCTTCAAGAAAGGAGATTACCTTTTGTTTTGTGGTCCTTGCATGTGAGAGAGGGAAGAAGATGGAGTGTGTGTGTTCTAGGTGTTCCAAGGTTCAAAGACATCATCAAAACAAGAGTAGAACACCACAAAGAAAGGGGCGGCCGAATCCCTTAGGGTTTCCCCCCACAAAATTCACTTTTCATTTTGTAAAATTAAAATAGAACAAGTTATGTAATTAGCCATTTAATTATATAACTTATACACACACACGCCTATTAGTTGATGTTATTTAACCAATTTAAACAACATAACAAATAATATCCATGAACAAAATATCCATATAGGTTGTTCAATCTCATATGCAACTTATTTAGAAAACCTATTTTCTAAATTGGTGAATTTATTTAATTGCATGATCATATCATCAATTAAATATTAATTGGTGTTTGCTAAGCTTGTTATTGGGTATGACCCGACTTGGATCATAACGTACTAACCACATCAATGTTCTATGTGTTGGATTCTTTATGCCCAAGACACATAGAACATTGATGTGGTTAGTACGTTATGATCCAAGTCGGGTCATACCCAATAACAAGCTTAGCAAACACCAATTAATATTTAATTGATGATATGATCATGCAATTAAATAAATACACCAATTTAGAAAATGGGTTTTCTAAATAAATTGTATGTGAGAAGGAACAAATTATGAGGATATTTTGTTCATGGATATTATTTGTTATGTTGTTTAAATTAGTTAAGCAACTTCAAATAATAAAAGTGTGTGTACATATTATATATAATTAAAAGGTTAATTATGTATAATATTTAAAACTTTTGTAAAATTTTTAAAAGGGAGATTTGAGATGAAACCCTAAGGGGATTAAGGGGTTCGGCCGCCCCAAATGGCAGCCTCTCTCTCTCTCTTTTTCTTTGGTGTTCTTGGAACAAAAGATCTTCTTGAACACACACATACTTCATCTAGCCCTTTCTCACATGCAAAATGGACACAAGAATTCGAGTTTCTCATATGGAAGAGAAGTCTCACGGCTGGAACAAGGCTCCAGCAGCCTCTTGATGTCTCATGGCTGAAAGAAAGTTCCAGCAAGTTTCTTGATTCGGTTTTGGTGTTAAAATCCTAGCAAAGATGGTTTTTCTTGAAGGCTTGTGGGTATGAATGCTTGAGGACTTCTATCCTTGAAGTCTTGGCCATTTTTCAGACTCATTTCAGCCCCTTTCAAGTCGGTTTTGACAGCTTCTGGAAGGTAGTTCCATTGTGTTGTTTTGGTTGTTTTGTTTTATCTTGATAACTAGTTCAAACACATATATTTGATCCTATGGTTTTGGGTTTGTTGAAACAAAGTTATGAGCTTTAATTTTTCAGATTACAACATGATATTAAGTTCATATTCCGCTGCGTTTTTCTTGTTTAAATGGTTAAACAACATTGTTAAGGTCCAACAAACCCAACATTGGCATCTAGAGCCGGATATGTGGATGACTAGTTTCATGTGTTCTTGTAATATTGGTTTTATGAGGCTTTAACAACCAAATTAGGGCTGTTTTGAGTTGATATGATGATACCCCAACCTTTCAAGGTTATATCTTGCATGCTTTTGATTAAATCTTGAAAGGAAAGATATCAAAATGGTTGATTGTGCTTTGTTTGGACAATAGACCCTAAATTCTTGGTTTATGTTGGCTGAAAATTTAGGGTCAAATGGGGTTCATTTTGGTTCTTGAAATGATGTATATGGATACATGTTTTAGTGCATAACATAGCCTTGACCATGTGTGTTTTGGATTTGGTTAATTGTAATCTTGTCATGTTGGTTGTATTCATTCTTTATGGGTTGTAATAGTTTCTTTTGTGTTTTTATTTGGGTTGTAATTTGTTTATTCATTTGGCAATGTAATAAATAGATTAGGAGTATTTTCTTTTACTAGAAAATATGTATTAGGATATATATTTTGTAAAAGAAGATGCTCGGGATGGAAGCACAAAAGGAAGACACAAAGGATGGACTTGAAGCATTTGGATGCAAGTTCAAGTGGGGGTCTTTGGAGATCTCATCATTTGTGTTATGTTGAACCCTTAAGAAAGACCTTATGACAACACTTGTGATGGCAAACAAGTGTAGTCAACTTAGTGGCTATGGTTATGCACATATGTTTGAATGATTATGCTTGTTTGGTTGTTTGTTGTATGATTGTTGTTTGATTTTTGGATATGCATAACAAACTCATTAGCAAACTTAACAAGCTAGAAATTTATGGTTTCTAATCATTAAGTGGTTAATAAAAGGTTATTAAAAGGATTAATGATTTAATAAAAGAGGTTTTATTAAAAATAAACCATAGGGTACCATGTATTTGAAAGCATGCGAATACAAGGTACATAGAGTTTTCATAACTAGAATTAATGGAAACTTAAATCCCTTTGGTAACAAGTCTAACACCATCCTTTTACACGACACTCGAATTTCTTGGGAACTATTTGTGGGATAAAGGTCACCTAACCACTTGTAGGGAACTTGTATCTTTGAGGTGAGTCTAACGTACTTGTGGGATAAAGGTCACCTAACTGCTTGTATGTGAAAACTCACACGTGTGTGTAAGTAGGACGACTTGAATTGGAAACCATGTGATTAGGGTCACCGAAGCATGGCGTACAATGGTGTTGATGGGATTAAACATGTCGACTAAACATATGATGTTTAACCGATCCCATAAGACTAGAAGTTGCAATAGGTTGCAATTGTCAACTGTTGACTACCTTGTTAATTTAAATAATGGGATAAAGGTCACCTAACCTCATTTAAATGTAACGTTGGATTCTAGATTTTAATTATTAATTGTCTATGAGACATGTAAAGGGTATTAATAGTTAAAATTCAATTTTTCAGAAATACTAAAATGAACTTTGTAATTTTGTAGTAATGGCCGCAAACCACGATGCTACTACCCCGACCGTCCCTACCCTATCACCGAGAACCATCTTAAAAAGGGATCGTCTTAACCATAATAAACTTATGGACTCAATTTCGAAATTTGAGAATCGTTCTCAAAATGAGTAAAGGCCTATGTCCTTGACAATCTCATACCTCACCAACCAACGCTGTTGATGTTAAGGCCTTTTGACGATTGGCTTAGGCACACTAAGGATTCTGTGCAAGTATCCTACCTCATGTTGGGAATATGATTCCCGAACTCCAAAAGGGTTTGGAGCATCATGGGGCATATGACATGATAATTTAGTTGAAGGAAATGTTCCTTCAACAAACTTTAGTAGATTGCTACGAAACGGTTCGAGCACTTTATACATGTCACATGGAAGAAACCCAATCGATATCATCTTATATATTCTTAAGATGAAAAGCCACATTGATAGCCTCAAGATGCTTAACTGTCCTGTCTCAAAGTAGTTGGCCAAGGATTTGATCCTTGATTGCCTAACTAAAGGTTTGAGACATTCATAATAAACTGTAATATGAATGGGTGGGACAAGAGCATTGGTGAACTTCACGCAATGCTCAAAGCAACCGAGGCAGGGATGGGTAGACAGGTTCTACCTATTCTCTCGATCAATGAGGAAGGCTATAATAAATGGCCAATCCCGATCCTAAGGCAATTATTGCCAAAGGAAAGGAATACATCAAAGCAAAGGTTAATTCGAAACCTCGAAAAGCCTAAGCTTATGAAGCCTAAGGTAACGAAGAACGTCCATGCTTTGAGTATGGAGAGATAGGGCAATAAATAGGAATTGTTCCTCCTATCTCAAGGAGTTGAAAGACAAGAGGGATGTTGGGCAAACCTCAAATACAATTTCCATGATTCACACATTGTATTAAATGTCATTTCTTCAAACACATGGGTATTGGATACCGGATGTGAAACTCATTCTTGCAATTGTTGCAAAGGGGTTCAAAGAAATGTGCGCTTCAAGGAGGGAAACTCTATTTTGAGACTTTCAAATGGTTTGGAAGTTGTTCTCAAAATTTTGTATGCACCTAGTTTGACTAGGAACATAATTAAGGTTTCCTATTAAAACAATGTGATCATGATTTAAAGTTTGTAAATAATGGTATTAAGTTTTATGGATAATGTATTTCATTTTAAGGACATACCTTTTAATGATATCCATGAATTGGTTCATGATAATTCGTCCTACAATGACTTATTATACACATTAAGCACAAAGAAACTTAAAATAGGTTTAAGTTATTATTATCTTTGACATTATCGTATTAGTCATATAAACAAGAATTGGATTCAAACACTTCAAAAGAATGGTCTTTTGGAAACAAATGAAAATGTTTCATTTGATAAGTGTGAACCAAAAGACTTACTAGGAATGATACATTTGGATGTATGTAGTCCTTTTATGAAAATGACAAAGATTGGTGAAAGATACTTCATTATTTTACCGATGATTACAGTCGCTATTATTGTGTGCACTTGATGACACATAAGTATGAAGCTTTTGAAATGTTCAAAATCTTCAATAATGAAGTAGAATATCAACTCTACATAACTATCTGTGTTCTTCATTCTGATAAAGAAGAAACTGAACCCTATTTGGATATGGTTCAATTTATTATGGCTATGAGCTTACCATCTTTATCATTTTGGGTTTTCGCATTGCTCTTTAAGTCTCATATTTTGAATATGACTAGGACCAAGAAAGTGTAGATTAGTTGAGAATCCACAGAGACTGTATGAAATACTGTTTCTTTGACTCAACAGAGCAAAAGTATTTATTGCTCGAAAGGCTAAGTTCTTGGAAACCGAGTTCTTTATGGAAGGAATGACGTATAGAACTGTGGAACTTGATAAGGATCAAAATCCACAAGCCGGTACACTTTTGGTTGACACTAGCTACCAACAAGAGGTTGTTGATGATAATCAAGAGGTTGATAAATATACACAAAACGTTCACAAATCTGGTAGAGTTAGTATTCCATCTAAGTGATATGAATATTCAAAGAATGGATACTATGTGGTTGACCCCTGTAGGCTAACCATATACCAAGATTTTGTGTCCAATTTGGATTGGAACAAATGGCTAGAAGCCATGAACGTAAGGATGCAATTCATGTATAACAACCAAGTTTGGGAATTGGTTGAACCTCCACTCAACTCCAAACCGGTTGGATACAAGTGGGTTTTCAAGACGAAAACGGATATGCATGGAGACCTAAATACTTATAAGTCAAGACTTATAGCATAAAGTTTCCATCAAACTCAATTGGTTGAATATGATGAAACTCTTACGCCCGTGGCAATGCTAAAGTCGATTAGGATATCATGTGCCATAACTTCATATTTTGAATATGAGTTTTGGCAAATAGATGTCAAAACCGCTTTTCTTAATGAACATCTCGAAGAGACTGTCCATACAGTTTAGCATGATGGTTTTGTCGATCCATGACATCCTAATAATGCATATAAGTTAAAGTGATCAATCTATGGATTGAAACAAGCATCGAGAAGGTTATGTATATATATATATATATATGAAGGCTAGTGGGAGCATAATTGTATTTTTAGTGTTGTATGTTGATGACACACTACTATTTGGAAATAATATTCCAACCTTGGAAGGTGTTAAAACCTAGCTTGGAATATATTTTTCATATAAGATCTCGTTTAAGCCACCCATATTTTGGAATAAAGATCTATAAGGATAGATCAAGGTGGTTGATAAGGTTAAACCAAAGTGCATATATATTGATAAAATCTTGAAAAGGTTCAAGATGGAAAACTCTTAGAAAGGTATGGTACCTATTCAAGGAGGGACAGTGTTGACTATGTCTCAATGTCCAAGCTCATAGGATGAGCAAAATCAAATGAATGATATCCCATACGCATCTGCTATAGGATCCATCATTTGTGTGATGATATGCACTAGACCGGACGAGTCATGCTTATTGAGTATGACAAAGTAGATACCAATAGAAATAACCATCGGATGGCTCTTAAAAGTATATTGAAATACCTTAGTAGGACTAAGGATTTGTTTCTAATATACGGATTTATTGAAAAGGAAGTCGTTGTAAATGGTTACACGAATGCAGGCTTCCAAAACTGATCGAGATGATTTTCGATCACAATTGGGGTATACTTCCATTACGAATGGAGAAGAAGTGTCCTTGAAAGGTTCAAAGCAAGACACGGTAGCATTGTTCACTACAAAAATCCGAATACATAGCCCCTTCATTGGCAGCTTGGGAAGCTGCATGGATAAGTTTGTCCATTGCTTGTCTAGGGGTGGTCTCTACCATTCAAGACCCCCTAGAAATCTTTGGTAATTACGTGGATGGGATTACTCAAATCTAGGAACCCCGTACTCATCAAAAGACTAAGCACCTTGAGCGGAGATTCAACATCATAAGGGATGGAGTTGAAAAGGGTAAAGATATGTATTCGTAAAGTTCATAAAGATCAAAACATTGCTGATTCACTAACGAAGCTCCTTGATGAGGGCAAAGTATGAGGATCATACTTGTGCCTTAGGACTTCGATTTACTGGTGATTAGAATTGATCTGTTTAGCATATAAAACATGGAACAATTGTAATATTTAACTCTTTTATATATTTGAGTTATGTTCCCTTTTAGCATGTTTATATCCATGAATATGTTTATTATTCTAAATGTCCGTAGTCGGTCATATTTGTGGGAACAAATATGAATGTAAGACTATTATGAACTTGGATTGGTGGATATTCATAAGGCATGAATATAGAGCAATTGGTTGCTGCCAAGGTTCATAGATATTCGTGGGATACGAATATTGGACTGACCCGCGTCTCAAATCTTACTACATGGAATCTTATTGATTGATCATAAGTAAATTTGAGTAAAGGCGAATATCATTTGGTATCCTCTGACCTGAGATACATATTGGGTTTTGATATTCACCAAGTGTTATACCTTGAGCTAGTTCTTCGCTGATATGAAATAATGGTCAGTACATAAGGCTATGTTCAGATATGACATAAGGTGATTGTGAGAAACGTATGTAGTCAAGATGGGATTTGTTCCTCTTATTCGTTGAGAGTATGATGTCTAAGGCCTGATTAAGTTAAATCAACAAGGAATGATCATTCTGTGTCCTTGGATTTAACATGACATCTGTAACAAAAGGATAAATGATTGATTCACCTAAATCATTTCAAGTTTGGAACTTGAAGGGGATGATGTTATTGAATGGCTTATAGTCATGCGTATTAAGGGTAGTAAACCGTTGTTAGGCGGTATTTACTGCTTGCATCAATCTTCTATGTATCTTGTGCAAGTGGGAGATTGTTGGATTCTTTATGCACAAGACACATAGAACATTGATGTGGTTAGTACGTTATGATCCAAGTCGGGTCATACCCAATAACAAGCTTAGCAAACACCAATTAATATTTAATTGATGATATGATCATGCAATTAAATAAATACACCAATTTAGAAAATGGGTTTTCTAAATAAATTGAATGTGAGAAGGAACAAATTATGAGGATATTTTGTTCATGGATATGATTTGTTATGTTGTTTAAATTAGTTAAGCAACTTCAAATAATAAAAGTGTGTGTACATATTATATATAATTAAAAGGTTAATTATGTATAATATTTAAAACTTTTGTAAAAATTTAAAAGGGAGATTTGAGATGAAACCCTAAGGGGATTAAGGGGTTCGGCCGCCCCAAATGGCAGCCTCTCTCTCTCTCTTTTTCTTTTGTGTTCTTGGAACAAAAGATCTTCTTGAACACACACATACTTCATCTAGCCCTTTCTCACATGCAAAATGGACACAAGAATTCGAGTTTCTCATATGGAAGAGAAGTCTCACGGCTGGAACAAGGCTCCAGCAGCCTCTTGATGTCTCACGGCTGAAAGAAAGTTCCAGCAAGTTTCTTGATTCGGTTTTGGTGTTAAAATCCTAGCAAAGATGGTGTTTCTTGAAGGCTTGTGGGTATGAATGCTTGAGGACTTCTATCCTTGAAGTCTTGGCCATTTTTCAGACTCATTTCAGCCCCTTTCAAGTCGGTTTTGACAGCTTCTGGAAGGTAGTTCCATTGTGTTGTTTTGGTTGTTTTGTTTTATCTTGATAACTAGTTCAAACACATATATTTGATCCTATGGTTTTGGGTTTGTTGAAACAAAGTTATGAGCTTTAATTTTTCAGATTACAACATGATATTAAGTTCATATTCCGCTGCGTTTTTCTTGTTTAAATGGTTAAACAACATTGTTAAGGTCCAACAAACCCAACACTATGTGTCTTGGGCATAAAGAATCCAACAATCTCCCACTTGCACAAGATTCATAGAAGATTGATGCAAGCAGCAAATACCGCCTAACAACGGTTTACTACCCTTAATACGCATGACTGAAAGCCATTCAATAACATCATCCCCTTTAAGTATCCAACTTGAAATGATTTAGGTGAATCAATCATTTATCCTTTTGTTACAGATGTCCTGTTAAATCCAAAGACATAGAATGATCATTCCTTGTTGATTTAACTTAATCAGGCCTTAGACATCTTGCTCTCAACAAATAAGAGGAACAAATCCCATCTTGACTGCATACGTTTCTCACAATCACCTTGTGTCACACCTGAACACAGCCTTATGTACTGTCCATTATTTCAGAATAGTGAAGAACTAACTCAAGGTATAACATTTGGTGAATATCAAAACCCAATATGCATCTCAGCACTGAGGATACTAAATGATATTCACCTTTACTCAAAATTACTTATGATCAATCAAAGAGATTCTATGTAGTAAAATTTGAGACGCGGGTCAGTCCAATATTTGCATCCCACAAATATCTATGAACCTTGGCAGCAACCAATTGCTCTATATTCATTCCTAATGAATATCCACCGATCCATGTTCATAATAGTCTTACGTTCATATTTGTTCCCAGAAACATGACCGACTACGGACATTTAGAATAATAAACATATTCATGGATGTAAACATGCTAAAAAAAGGAACATAACTCAAATACATAAAACAGTTAAATATTACAATTGTTCCATATTTTATATGCTAAACAGATCAATTCCAATCACTAGAATATCGAAGTCCTAAGGCACAAGTATGACCCTTATACTTTGCCCTCACAAGGAGCTTCGTGAGTGGATCCGCAATGTATTGATCGGTGTGAACTTTACGAATACATATTTTTCCCTTTTCAACTTCATCCCTTATGTAGTTGAATTTCCGCTCAATGTGCCTAGCCTTTTGAAGAGGACAGGGTACCTTGATTCATGTAATCGTAGCCTCGTGATCACAAAAGGATTTCTAGGGGTCTTGAATGGTAGAGACCACCCTAGGTAGGCGATAAATTTCTTTATCCATGCAGCTTCCTGAGCTGCTAATGAAGCGGCTATGTATTCGGATTTCGTAGTGGACAATGCTACTCCATTCATAATGAAGACATACCCGGATTGAGAATCATCTCGAACGGTTTGGAACTTGCATCTGTGTAACCCTTTATAACAAGTTCCTCTCCATCAGATCCGTATATTAGAAACATTTCCTTAGTCCTTCTAAGGTACTTCAATATACTTTTAATAGTCATCCAATGGCTATCATCTGGATTCTTCTAATATCTGCTCGTCATGATTAAAGCGCATGACTCGTCCAGTCTAGTGCATATCATCGCATACATGATGGATCCTATAGCTGACGTATATGGGATGTCCTTTAGATATTGCTCATCCTTTGAGCTTGGACATTGAGATGTACTCAATATTGTCCCTCTTTGAATAGGTACCATACCTTTCTTAGAGTTTTTCTATCTTGAACCTTTTCAAGACTTTATTAATATATGCACTTTGATTTAAACCTATCAACCGCGTCAATCTATCCCTATAGATCTTTATTCCAAAATATAGGCGGCTTAAACGAGATCTTATATGGAAAAACATATTCCAAGGTAGGTTTTAACACCTTCCATGGTTGGAATATCATTTCCAAATAGTAGTGTGTCATCAACATACAACACTAAGAATACAATTATGCTCCCACTAGCTATCATATATACACAACCTTCTCGATGCTTGTTTCAATCCACAGATTGATCACTTTAACTTATATAATTTATTAGGATGTCATGGATCGACAAAACCATCATGCTGAACTATATGGACAGTCTCTCCGAGATGTTTATTAAGAAAAGCGGTTTTGACATCCATTTGCCAAAACTCATATTCAGAATATGCAGTTATGCCACATAATATCCTAATCGACTTTAGCATTGCCACGGGCGTAAGAGTTTCATCATAATCAACCAATTGAGTTTGATGGAAATCTTATGCTATAAGTCTTGACTTATAAGTATTCAAGTCTCCATGTATATCTGTTTTCATCTAGAAAACCCACTTGTATCCAACCGGTTTGGAGTTAAGTGGAGGGTCAACCAATTCCCAAACTTGGTTGTTATACATGGATTGCATCCTTACGTTCATGGCTTCTAGCCATTTGTCCCAATCCAAATTGGACATAGCATCTTGGTATATGGTTAGCCTACAGGGGTCAACCACATAGCATCCATTCTTGGAATATTCATATCACTTAGATGGAATACTAACTCTACCAGATTTGTGAACGTTTTGTGTGTATTTATCAACCTCTTGATCATCATCAACAACCTCTTATTGGTAGCTAGTGTCAACCAAAAGTGTACCGGCTTGTGGATTTTGATCCTTATCAAGTTCCACAGTTCTATACGTCATTCTTTCCATAAAGAACTCGGTTTCCAAGAGCTTAGCCTTTCGAGCAATAAATACTTTTGCTCCGTTGAGTCAAAGAAACAGTATCCCATACAGTCTCTGTGGATTCTCAACTAATATACACTTTCTTTGTCCGGGTCATATTCATAATATGAGCCTCAGAGAGCAATGCGAAAACCCAAAATGATAAAGGTGGTTAGCTCATATCCATAATAAATTGAACCATATCCAAATAGGGTTCAGTTTCTCCTTTATCAGAATGAAGAACATAGATAGTTATGTAGAGTTGATTTTCTACTTCATTATTGAAGATTTTGAACATTTCAAAAGCTTCATACTTATGTGTCATCAAGTGCACACAATAATAGTGACTGTAATCGTCGTTAAAAGTAATGAAGTATCTTTCACCAATCTTTGTCATTGTCTTAAAAGGACCACATACATCCAAATGTATCATTCCTAATAAGTCTTTTGGTTCACACTTATCAAATGAAACATTTTCATTTGTTCCAAAAGACCATTCTTTTGAAGTGTTTGAATCCAATTCTTGTTTATGTGACCAAGATGACAATGTCAAAGATAATAATAACTTAAACCCATTTTAAGTTTCTTGGTGCTTAATGTGTATAATGAGTTATTATAGGACGAATTATCATGAACCAATTCATGGATATCATTAAAATGGCATATCCTTAAAATGAAATACATCATCCATAAAACTTAATACCATTATTTACAAACTTTAAATCATGATCATATTGTTTTAATAGGAAACATTAATTATGTTCCTAGTCAAACTAGGTGCATACAAAAGGTTTTGAGAACAACTTCCAAACCATTTGAAAATCTCAAAATAGAGTTTCCCTCCTTGAAGCGCACATTTCTTTTGAACCCCTTTGCAACAATTGCAAGTATGAGTCTCACATCCGGTATCCAATACCCATGTGTTTGAAGAAATGACATTTAATACAATGTGTGAATCATGGAAATTGTATTTGAGGTTTGCCTAACATCCCTCTTGTCTTTCAACTCCTTGAGATAGGAGGGACAATTCCTTTTCATTATCCTATCTCTCCATACTCAAAGCATGGATCGTTCTCCGTTACCTTAGGCTTCATAGCTTAGGTTTTCGAGGTTTCGCTTTAACCTTTGCTTTGATGTATTCCTTTCCTTTGGCAATAATTTCCTTAGGATCGGGATTGGCCATTTCTTATAGCCTCCCTCATTGATCGAGAGAATAGGTAGAACCTCTCTACCCATCCCTGCCTTGGTTGCTTTGAGCATTGTGTGAAGTTCACCGATGCTCTTGTCCCACCCGTTCATATTACAGTTTATTATGAATGTCTCAAACCTTTAGTTAGGCAATCAAGGATCAAATCCTTGGCCAACTACTTTGAGACAGGACAGTTAAGCATCTTGAGGCTATCAATGTGGTTTTTCATCTTAAGAATATATAAGATGATATCGATTGGGTTTCTTCCATGTGATATGCATAAAGTGCTTGAACCGTTTCGAAGCAATCTACTAAAGTTTGTTGAAGGAACATTTCCTTCAACTAGATTATCATGTCATATGCCCCATGATGCTCCAAACCCTTTTGGAGTTCGGGAATCATATTCCCAACATCAGGTAGGATACTTGCACAGAATCCTTAGTGTGCCTAAGCCAATCGTCAAAAGGCCTTAACATCAACAGCGTTGGTTGGTGAGGTATGGGATCGTCAAGGACATAGGCCTTTACTCATTCTTGAGAACGATTCTCAAGTTTCGAAATTGAGTCCATAAGGTTATTATGGTTAAGACGATCCCCTTTTAAGATGGTTCTCGGTGATAGGGTAGGGACGGTCGGTGTAGCAGCATTGTTGTTTGCGGCCATTACTACAAAATTACAAAGTTCATTTTAGTATTTCTGAAAAATTGCATTTTAATTATTAATACCCTTTACACGTCTCATAGACAACTAATAATTAAAATCTAGAATCCAACGTTACATTTAAATGATGGTTAGGTGACCTTTATCCCATTATTTAAATTAACAAGGTAGTCAACAGTTGACAATTGCAACCTATTGCAACTTCTAGTCTTAGGGGATCGGTTAAACATCATATGTTTAGTCGGCATGTTAATCCCATCAACACCCATTGTACACCATGCTTCGGTGACCCTAATCACATGGTTTCCAATTCAAGTCGTCCTACTTACACACACGTGTGAGTTTTCACATACAAGCGGTTAGGTGACCTTTATCCCACAAGTACGTTAGACTCACCTAAAAGATAAAGTTCCCTACAAGTGGTTAGGTGACCTTTATCCCACAAATAGTTCCCAAGTGATTCGAGTGTCGTGTAAAAGGATGGTGTTAGACTTGTTACCAAAGGGATTTAAGTTTCCATTAATTCTAGTTATGAAAACTCTATGTACCTTGTATTCGCATGCTTTCAAATACATGGTACCCTATGGTTCTCTTTTAATAAAACTTCTTTTATTTTGAAATCATTAATCCTTTTAATAACCTTTTATTAGCCACTTAATGATTAGGAACCAAAAATTCAGCTTGTTATGATAATTTATTTAGATTGTTAAGCATACCCATATATCAAACAATCAACATAAAATGAATAATCAAACAAGCATATATCAAACAACCACATGTGGATAACCATAGCCACTATGTTGACAACACTTGTTTGCCATCACAAGTGTTATCATATGGTCTTTCCTAAGGGTTGAACACAACACAAAGACGAGATCTCCAAAGACCCCACTTGAACTTGCATCCAAATGCTTCAAGTCCTTCTCTTGTGTCTTCCTTTAGTGCTTCCATCTTGTGCATCTTCTTTTACAAAATTTATATCCTAATACAAATTTTCTAATAAAGGAAAACATACTTAATCTATCTATTACATCACAAATGAATGAATAAATAGATTACATCCAAACACAAGCACAAAGGAAATAATTATTACAACCCATAAGAATGAAATCAACCAAAACAAACATCCATTCAAAACCAAATCAACACAAGGTCAAGGCTAGGTTATGCACCAATATGAAACATCATATACAACATTCAAGAACAAAATAAACCCCCATATGACCCTAAATTTTCAGCCAACATAAACCATGAATTTAGGGTCTTTTGTCCAAACAAAAACATAATCAACTACTTGATATCTTACTTTCAAGGTTTAATCACTAGCATGTTAGATATAACCTTGAAAGGTTGGGGATTTATTATCATCACCACAAAACAGCCCCAATATGGTTGTAAAAGCCTCATAAAACCAATTTTACAAGAACACATGAAACTAGTCATCCACATATCCGGCTCTAGATGCCAATGTTGGTTTGTTGGACCAAATCAAACTAGTTTAACCATTTAAACTTGAAAACGCAGCGGATTAACATCAAATAAATATCATTTGTAATCTGAAAATATGGTTCATTTCATGACAACAACAAACCCAAGAACACAAGGATCTTATATATGTGTTTGAACTAGCTTGTAATAAGAAATAACAACCCAAAAACAAGTCAAACAAACTACCTTTAGTGAAGCTGCTGAAAAACGATTTTGGGTGAAAAGATGATGTTCTTCAATAGCCAAGATACCAAGAAAAGGTGTCCTCAAGCATTCATACCCACAAGCATCAAGCGTACACCATTCTTGCTAGGATTTGAGCACCAAACGACCAAGAAGATGCTGCTGGAACATCTTCCAACACCAAAAACGAACAAAAGGGGGGCTGCTGGAACAACTTCCAGCCGAGAATCTCTTCAAGAAAGGAGATTACCTTTTGTTTTGTGGTCCTTGCATGTGAGAGAGGGAAAAAGATGGAGTGTGTGTGTTCTAGGTGTTCCAAGGTTCAAAGACATCATCAAAACAAGAGTAGAACACCACAAAGAAAGGGGCGGCCGAATCCCTTAGGGTTTCCCCCCACAAAATTCACTTTTCATTTTGTAAAATTAAAATAGAACAAGTTATGTAATTAGCCCTTTAATTATATAACTTATACACACACACTCCTATTAGTTGATGTTATTTAACCAATTTAAACAACATAACAAATAATATCCATGAACAAAATATCCATATAGGTTGTTCAATCTCATATGCAACTTATTTAGAAAACCTATTTTCTAAATTGGTGAATTTATTTAATTGCATGATCATATCATCAATTAAATATTAATTGGTGTTTGCTAAGCTTGTTATTGGGTATGACCCGACTTGGATCATAACGTACTAACCACATCAATGTTCTATGTGTCTTGGGCATAAAGAATCCAACAAACTTGTTAAAGAACCTATTGAGATCCTGGAGCATCCTTTGATCCACTTGAAAAACAACTGGAGGAGGCTCAGGGAAGATAGCAGCTTGTTGCACAGGATACTTTGAGCTTAAAGAAGTGAGAGCTTGACTTTGGGTTTCCTGTCTTTGACTTTGTCTCTCAACACTCTCCCCTTTTTGGTAGCATCATCCTGAGAGCTTGATGAGCTAGAGGAAGAGGTCAAGGAGACCTGAATTGGTACATGCCTAACAGACCTCTCAATCTGTTTCTCAGCTAGTTTGGCCTTGAGAGTTTCAATCTCAAGTTGCTGAGTGGCAGACCTATCCTCTAAAGTCCTAACCTTTGATTCAAGGTTTGAGACTTTAGAAAGTAGGTCTTGAATGGTGAGTTGCATACTTCCCTCATCTTCTTTTGAAGAATCATGGGGAGATGAGGTAACATACCTGGTATGTTCATCCTCACCACCAAATGTGGTTTCTTGGCGCCCTGGTTTCCCTTGCACAATGATGTCTCTTTTAGAGTCATCAAAGGGCACGGTTGCCGTAGATTCAGTCTCAGTTTTGTTACCACTGTCCTGAGGATCCATTGAGGCTCCTTCAGTAGTGGCAGCTGAATCTACATGATTCCCCTCCACATCAGTGGGACTCACCTCAGTAAGGCTTTGCTGATGGGGGCTAGAGATAAGGGGTCTCTCTAGGCTCTGTTGATCCTTGAGAGGGTGTTGTGGATCAACTTCATTGCCTTTAAGAGACATAATCTCTTCACCAGCTCCGGTCAAAAGGTCAGTAAAAGATAGGGAACTAAAACCTAATGACCCGGGACTTTGATCAATGTCTAGAGGCATTGAGCTGTCCCTTTGTGGCTGCTCAGTGGAGTATAAAGACTCTTCCTGAGGGCTATCAGCTTGGGTTTCGGGCTCATGGGTCTGAGACTGAGGAGACTCAAGACCCATATTGAGGTCAATTGTGAAGGATGGTTGGACCTCAGGCTGAGTGGGAGCCCTTTGTTCCACTCTAGCCTTTTTGGATTGAACAGGAGGAGCTTGTTCAATCAGAGTAGATTGAACAAGGGTTCGTTTGGGACGTCTCTGATATGTAACAAATATGGATGGAGAAGGTAGATTTGGCAGGATGAGGGAAGTTGCTGGTGTGGGTGCATCACCTGTGGGGTTAACAGGGATGTCACCAGGAGCCATTGGCTCAATCATACCTGGAAGTAGTGCAGTATCTCTTCCAGTGAAGTTGGTAGACACTCTCTTCAAGGTTTTGAAGATGGTCGGCCTCATTTGAGGAGCAGTCAGAGCAGCTGCACAGACAAGCTTGCCCTGGTCCAGCTCACAGTTGATTATGTGCTGGAGAAACCTGGGATACATGAAGAATGTGTCCCTTTGAAGATTTCCCATTAGGTTAGTCAGCACAAACCTTGAATAGTTGAAGCGGAGGCTTTGTACCAACCCATGACCTAAGCACCCAAGTTCATATGGGATTTGATCCCATCCTCTAGATTTATTAGACAGGCAGTGAAGAACCACATGCAGCAGGAACTTCCATTTGTAGGAGAAGTTGAATTTGTAAACCATTGACCTGCTAACATCTCCACCGTATCCCATTTGGAGATAAGAACTGTCCAAATCTGTTTTGGGGAATTCCGTTGGAGTGCCCTCATCATGGAGCTCGAGATGCTCCCTGATGATCTACTCAGAGATGACCAACTCTTGGCCACAAATGCTCGACCTTATAACACGAACCCCATTTAGGGTTTCAATCCGACCATTTGCCCAAAATTCAGACATTTGGTTTGAATATATTGTAGGGTTTACAGTCAGAGCCGTGTAGTATGAGGATTGGGTCAGAAAAGAAATGATATCTGAGAAGTCATCATCCCTTGAAGAATCAAGGAGTGCGACCTGGTTATGCTGAGGGTTTAGTGCCATTGAAGAAGATGACAGAAAGATAGTTCGGAATAAGGTAAATTGGAGAAGAAGAAAGCTTTTAGGGCAGTAATCTGGGTAAAAAGGATGTAAATGATTAACCGGAAGTATTTAAATGGGTGAAATGGCGGTTTAAAGGAGGTTTTGGATAAGATGATGTGAGGGTTCAGTGGATGATGTGACATGGGCGGTAAGGTTAGACCATTTAAATAATCCGACATCATTAACAAAATCTTTACTTTTTACAGTGTGGGGCCCAAAAGATTTCCATTACACAGTAAAATCTTTCTTCCGAGTATAAAGCATTTCCGAAGGTAATATTCTTCCGAAGGCAAATTTACTTCCGAAGGTAAATTGATTACTTCCGAGAGTATATGTTGCTTTTCAGGTGGAGTGTGTTAAATGCTTCGGAAGTAGATCTGATATGTAATCAATCGCTATTTTCCGAGACTTAACACTCTTCCGAGAAGAAAATTATCCTGAGAGAAATTTGCTTCGGAAGATATGCAAGATATCTTCCGAGGGTTAATTTCTCTTCGGAAGAACTCATACTTAGATAAAATTTAGAAAAAGATCTTTGTAATAGGGCTTAGATTGTTTTGACATGAGACTTTACACATTAAAAGGTTTTCAAATGAGATTAACTAATCAATGTTTATCATCCCAATAGCTGTAATGAGATATTTGAATCTTTGTTCATCAAAGGCTTTGGTGAACAAATCAGCATATTGTTCATTTGAATCAACTTTGATTAGTTTGATAAGATTTTTCTCATGAATATCTCTAATGAAATGATACCTGATATCAATGTGCTTTGTCTTGGAGTGGATATAGCACTGTTGTTGTCAATGTGGATAGGAGTGCTCATGAAGTTGAATCCATAGTCTATCATCTGGTTTTGAATCCAGCAGCTGAGCACAGCAACTAGCAGCAGCAATGTATTCAGCTTCAGCAGTTGATGTAGAGACACATGATTGCTTCTTGCATTACCATGAGATGATCCTTCCACCAAGAAATTGACATCCACCTGATGTTGATTTCTTGTTGATGTTGCAGCCACCATAATCGCTGCCAGAGTAACCATAGAGATTAAAATCACTATTCCTTGGATACCAGAGACCTAGTTTAGGTGCTCCTTTGAGGTATCTGAGAATTCTCTTGGCAGCTATTAGGTGAGACACCTTTGGAGCAGCCTGATATCTTGCACAAATGCAAGTTGCAAACATGATATCAGGTCTACTTGCTGTGAGATACATCAAAGAACCAATAATTGCTCTGTACTGTTGATCAGTATCCTCCCCCTCAGAGTCAGGGCAGAGATTGTGGTTTCTGGGTATAGGTGTCTTTGCTGCTTTACAATCCTTCATATCAAATCGCTCTAAGATATCATTGACATACTTAGATTGATTGATGAAGAACCCTTCCTTCAATTGCTTTACTTGAATTCCAAGGAAAAAGTCCATTTTTCCCATGGAACTCATCTCGAACTTCTTCTTCGTAATGCTCTCAAAGTCTTTGCACATTTGGTCAATTGAGGAACCAATATGATATCATCAACATAGACTTGAACGAGCAAGATGTCTTTCCCAGACTTTCTTATGAAAGAGTCTTATCAATGGTACCTCTAGTGTAACCATTCTTCAGGAGAAATTGAGACAATGTCTCATACCACAGCCTAGGTGCTTGGTGCAACCCATATAGAGCTTTATCCAATTTGCACACATAGTTTGGATGTTGTGGGTCTTCAAATCCTGGAGGTTGGCATACATAGACTTCCCTATCTATATCCCCATATAGAAAGGCACACTTGACATCAAGCTGGTAGACAGTGAAATTTTTGGATGCATCATAAGCAAGGAAGATCCTAACTGCCTCAAGTCTTGCAACAGGTGCAAAGACATCAGTATAATCGATTCCCTCCTCTTGAGTGTATCCTTGAACCTCCAGTCTTGCCTTGTTCTTGATAATCAAGCCTCTATCATCTCTTTTGTTTCTTAATACCCATTTAGTGCCTATAGGTACTTGACCAGATGGTAGCGGACATAGGTTCCAAACCTTTTGTCTTTTGAATTGAAGCAGCTTCTCTTGCATTAATTCAACCCAGCTACTATCTTTCAAGGCATCTTCCACCTTCTTGGGTTCCATTTGGGACAAAAGGCATGAGTACAAGCAGACATTCCCATTATGAGTTTGTCCTCTTGTTCTCACACCTTTAGAGACTTCCCCTATGATGTTTTCAGCTGGATGAGTGTTATGAATCCTGAGCCTAGGAATCACCTCCAATTGCAAAGATAAGTCCAAGTTGGACATATTTTGCTCAGGAGCTTGAATACTTGGTCCAGCTATTGTTTCAAACTCATTCAATGAGGACTGATTGAATGAAAGAGAAACATCATCATTTCTTTGCTATGAAGCATCATTAACAGTTGCCTGTTCCTTCAAGATGGTGCTTCCATCAGCTTGGTGTTGTGCAGGATCACCTGAAAAGATTTGAAAATCAGCATGTGAATCCCTTGTTGAAGTACCACTATCTCTTGAAATGGTTATACTGTCAGATCTTTCAATAGTGGGAACTTGATTTGCTGCAACTCTTGGAGAACTTGGAAGAGGTCTGGGAAGCTCAAACAGTTGATCTTCATCAGAATTACTTTGAACACCTATTCCAGCTGAAACATTCTCACAAGATGGTTTAGAATAGTTTGGAAACAATTCTAAATCAAAGATATGATCAGGGCCATTCCCCCTAACACAAGGAGTGTGCTCATTAACTACAATGTTGGAAGATTCCTCAAATTGTTGATTTTTAATATTATAAACTCTATAGGCTTTAGAGTAGGAGGAATATCCAACAAAGATAGCATCATCTGACTTTTCAGCAAATTTTGCCAAATTGTCTTTTGTGTTAAGTATGGTACACCTGCTGCCAAAGGACCTTAGAAAGCCAATGAATGGGGTGGCCTCTTGTTCCATAACTCATAAGGGGTTTTTCCATGTGGCTTTACTACAAGAACTCTGTTCTGCACATAGCATGCAGTGCTGACTGCCTCTGCCTATAATGTTAGAGGCAGCTTTGAATCAGCTAACATAGTCCGAGCAGCCTCAATAAGTGTCCTATTTCTCCTCTCAGCAACACCATTTTGTTGAGGAGTTCTAGGAGCACTATATTGTCTGGCAATCCCTTTTGAGTTACAAAATGAGTCAAGAACTAGGTTCTTAAACTCAGTCCCTTGATCACTTCTAATTATTTTAACCTTCCCATCAACTTGATTTTCTATTTTAAGAATAAAAAATTTTAAAGTTTCAGCAGTTTCATCTTTGGTTCTTAAAAAGAATACCCATGTAAATCTAGTAAAATCATCAACGATCACAAGGCAATATGATTTCCTTCCAATGCTCATTATACTTGTGGGACCAAATAGATCCACAGGCAATAAGTGTAATGGAGTGGTGATAGAGTTAACAACTTTGGATTTATGAGAAGACCTGTGTTGTTTCCCCTTCAGGCAAGCAACACAGTTATCTTTGCAGAAAAATTCCTTTTTAGGCAAACCATGTACCAAGTTATTTTTAGCCAATTTAGTCATTGTCTTAAAATTGACATGACACATTTGTTTATGCCATAGTGTTGACTCATCACCATCAGCTTTGGAAAGAAAGCATGATACTTCTCCCATTGGGGAAACATTGTTCATATCAAGCTTGTACATATCCCCTTTCCTGGGAGATCTAAGAAGCACCAATTCCTGAGGAATTGTCATCCCGGGTTTGAGGATGATGCACTCATGTTCTGTGAAAAGCATTTGATGCTTTTGATCACAGAATTGAGAAACACTTAACAGATTGTGTTCAAGCTGTTTGACAAAATTAACTTTGTCAACTTTTAACTTTCCATTGGATATACTTCCTCTGCCAGAAATATATCCTCCGGCCTCACCTCCAAACTGGACAGGACCTCCATCATAATGTTGAAATTGTTGAAGGAGAGATCTGTTCCCTGTCATGTGCCTGGAGCATCCACTATCTACAATCCAAATGTTGTTATTCTTGTCATATGGATGTCCCTATACATAAGGTGAGATAATTAGTTTTGATTGGAAACCCAAGCCTTATTGGTCTTGGGTTCTTCCAATGATAATGACATAATTGAACCAAAATTTATGCATGGGGGTTCAATGGATGTCTTTGAAGAAGAGGTTTGGGCTACAGCATCTTCCTTGATCTCCATTCCATCCCTTGGTTGATCATAGAGGATGAGCTTGTTGAGGCTTTTGTAGCTTGGCCATTCTTCCGACTTCTTTCTTTTCGAAGAGACCTTCACCACCACCTTTCTTCCGAAGCAGTCTTCTTCTGGGATGGTTTCAAGGGGACTCTTTTGCTTTTCTGAGTCTTTACAACATTAACTTCCGAAGCCTTTTTCTTTTCGGAAGAAGAATTTTCTTCCGAGAGAAGCCTTGCTACGGAAACAAGCTTTCCCTTTTTCATCACTTGAACCATTTGATATGGTCCAAATGAGAAACCTTCCCTGACTCCTTCTCTTTAACATTATTTGCATAATGTGTGCTAGCAGGATTATAGTAACAATCTTTAGCCATGTGGTTTTGCAGACCACACATTATGCATGCAATGTTAACTTTCTGGGAATGAGAGGATTGCTGTTTCTTGTTCTTTTTCTCTTCATTAGCAACTTTTCCCTTTAATTTCTGATCCTTAGGTAGGATAGGAGTACTGGTACTGCACTCCTTTTCTGAATCAGAATTTCCACCACCTGGAATCCAGCTGAGATGAATACATCCTTTTGCTTTGGGTCTATCTTTAGCTTGTTCAGCCACTTTCTTGGCAGTTTTTCTGGCTGCCTTAGCTCTGCTTCTTCTGGCTTTGGTGGTCAGGGTTTTCATCATTGGCTGGGGAGGACATAATTACCTGTTCCTTCCCTGTGATGGTCTCCATAGTTGCATCATTCTTTGACTCATGGGAAGGTGGGTCAACAGATGGAACCTCTTGCTCTTCACTACCACACCTTGGTTGTCTTATAGACTCATAAGAGTATGGTGGAGCAATTTCATTGGTTCCCAACCACCTTTGTTTTGATAACAAGTTTTGAGTGAGAGGATGATGCAAGAATGGCTTGGAAGTTTTGCTCGGAAATAGCATACTTCCTGGCTTGAGCCTCAGCAGTGACAAGCTGGGCTTGAGCCTCAGTCAATTTGGATATTAAATCCATGATTTGAGTCTTGTAGTTTGTATGTTCATGTTTTAAGAGGGACACAGTTTTCTCTAACTCCTCAATTTTTCTTTGGTAGTCAGTTCAGCCCTTTTAAAGTCAGATTTTAAAACATTTAAAGACTCAATATCAGATTTAATTTCCATATTGTAGTCCTGACACAGTTTAACCTTAGCAATACAGGCAGGGGTACAGAGATGTTCATATACCTTGTTTTCATCTGTTCTTGCCATAAGTGCTTGAGCAGGAGTCACATCCTGAACCATAAAGCTCCAGTCAACTTCTTGAGCTATTGCAGCAGTCTCTGTTGACTTTCCGGTGGGCTTTGGTGTAGAAGGATGTGTGGAGGCCTGTGAGGTTCCCGGGTTGGACTTGGGAGCCTTGCATTCCCTTGCAAAATGACCAAGTTGGTTACAGTTGTAACATTTGGCCTTGCTTTTGTCAAACCCAAATTTGCTGTTGATTGGGTTCTGAGGGAATTGCCTTCCAGTTCTCTTAAAGAACTTCTTTGCTCTGTAGGTTAGAAGAGCCATTTGTTGGACTATGTCCACATACTCTACGTCATCCGGGCTAAAACACTCTAGATCATCAAAGCAGTATTGATGGTCATGTGAGTGCCCACCTCCTGAGACAAATGCACAGCTCTCCTGAAAGGAGCTTTGCTGAGCTTGTTAAGACCTTGGAGTCTCAGGAAATGTGATGTAAGGCCCAGAGGAACAAGATGGCTGTTGGGTGTAGGTCAGGTATTGCTGAGACTGGGAGATTCCTGAGCCTTCAGCAACCATTAAAGCGTTGCTAGCAAGAAGACTCAAGGGTCTGCTTGTCTGATGACTCCTCTTGCTTTCCATTTCCAAACGGTATCCATCAAGGATCCCATAGAGTTCGGTCATGGTGAGTGTATTCAGATTCTCTGTTCTCTTGATAAAGACACAGTAGAATGTCCACTCATTGGGTAGAGCACTCATAAACTTTCTAGTAAGGTCTCTGAGTTCATGAAGGGAAGAAATGAGATCCATGTACCTGAAATATTGCTGGCTAAGAGTCTCTCTAGCAACATAGGTGAAGTTCTCAAACTGCTGCTTCAGTGAGTCCTTCTTGGAATCATTCGAGCTTGAGTACATTTGAGCAAGAGCATCAAAGAGTTCTTTGGCAGACTTACAATGCTCAAACCCAACCATGATAGAGTTTGGGATTGTAGTCATAAAAACAGTCATAGCATTGCTGTCTATGTCAAGCTTCTTCCTGTCTTCATCAGAATAATCTTCAACGGCTTTCTCAATCATGGCACCGTTTCCACCAGCTACTTTTGGCTTATACGGGCCATTGACAATGGATTGCCACATCTTGCTGTCTTGATACCTGATGAAGCCTTCCAATCTTCTGCTCCAAGACCTGAAGTTTTTAGGTGCGATGATGGGAGCTTTGGTCATCGTTCCCATCTTTACTTCAGATTTGTTGAGGGCCATTTTGAGTGAGGTATGAGGAGGAGTGAAAAACTGGTTGATTAGGATGGTAAGATCTCACAATCAAGAGCCTAAAAAGCTCTGATACCAATTGCAGGATCGGGTTTGTCACTTAAACACTTGTATTTCTCTCAAACTCACTTATGGAAACACTCAAATCAGATGAAGCAATGTCTTTTACAAGAGTTGATAATAATATAATAAGTAACAAAGGAACAAGCAGAGATATATTTTCAAGGCACTTGTATATATTACTTCTCAACTCAAGATTACAAGACACTTACAAGCATGAAACAAGAATTACAATGAGAAACTATATATACTAGACCTACAGCCGGATATACTTTGATACCAGCTGGAAACCTAAGACTAAAGCATATACTACAATGCTAAAGTTAAGGTATCTTAGATAAAGTATTATCCAAGATATGATAGTCATGACATGTCCATGACTTACCTTTTGTCACCAACTAAAGATGGCAACTGTACTAACATAAAAAGGTAAACAGTGGATTAAAGTATGGTCAACTACATGGCTTTTGAGAAAACGCCATGCAGTATCTCAGAGATTTGCAGCGGAGTGTCAGAGAGGCCATACTTATGTCCACTGGATAATAGGAGTGTCTTCCGAAGGTTAACTGGCTTCGGAAGAACTTGTTCTTCCGAAGCCACCTATACTTCGGAAGAGGCTTCTATGCTTCCGAGGCTTTGAGGACTTCTTGTACTTTGGAAGTTGACTTCAGATCTTTATCTCTAAGTCTTGATCTTTGGAAGTAGGTTCTTTGTCTTCGGAAGTTGGAGTTTTCCTTCGGAAGTGTGTTTTACACTTAGTCTTCGGAAGAGCTCCTTCTTCCTTCGGAAGTTCCATACTTAGCTTCGAAAGTCCTTTGTTTGTTGTACCAAAATCTTCTAAGTGACTTGGTTTTGGTTGCAACAGCCTTTCTAGATCCAACATGACGTGACCAATCGCTTAATGATAAACAAGTTGGTAATGTTATCATATAAACAGAAATTAGACAACATATAAGAAATTATTTAATCTCATGTCATTCAAACCTTTACAAGACTTCGGGATGTAAAATACATACAAAATACATTCATGCGTATTTATATATATGTACATATAGATACTTTAGGTTAACTGATATTCACTCGTATTTATTTAAGGCTCATAATTCTATAATAATCCATCATCTTTTTATTATTAATAGTCGATCATCTCATTATTATTGGAATAAATATTATTTGTATCACCCTTTTTATTCAATATAATGACAACTATCATCGATATTCGGATTATTCTAGCATTAATCAATTTAACGTCGTGTTAAAAGCATAAACAATATAAACATCATTTGGAACATAATAGATTACTTATAACGTCAATAACAATTATCTATAAAGATTTGGAATCCTTAATATCAACCGATTATTGTTACATTCATTATACAAGGAATCATTACTCGATTAAGAGCATTAATTAACCTAATACGCACAAATTAGTACATAACAATTATTCATTGCACAAGAAGCTAAGGTACTTCAAAGATACTAATCATTAACTTTAAGAAACTAAAGAGCTCAACCGCATGCATGTAATAACATCGTGCTAATTCTAAACATAAATCTTATATGTTCAAATTAGGATTTCATTGTTGGAGACCTTCACTTTTTGTCAAGCTCAGAATTTATATAAGGATACCAGGTGAGTTAAGTGTTCCCCTTTTACTACCGTTTTGGGATGAAGCATGCTCTGTTTAAACTGAACTATTTTTGTGCTATATTATGATGCTATATGTCGTGGTTATGTTGAGACCTGCTGATACTTGTATTACAATCATTAATTCTTGTGTGAACCGCTTGTTTATATGGGTAGATCTACTTGAGGAATCTTCCACACATAGTGCCTCCTGTGATGAACGGGAAGGGTACCACACTGAGATCCTGCGGGGTCATTTGTGGCATGTAACAGGTTTTATAAGATACTATGGTGGACCATCCGGCAGGTACAGTCCACTGGTTTGAGGCTTAGTTCTCCCCACGGGGATTGAACCGGTAACACAATTTTTAAGAGGCTAGCCGGGGCTGAGTGCAGGGTTGATTGTGATCTCCACAACAATGATACTATAATTTCTGAATCTAATAAGGATTCCAATGAATCCCTTTTATTTTTATACTTTAAGCTCTTGAACTCACCAACTTTATGTTGACACAAAAATCTTTTTGAGCATGTCTTCAGGTACAGCTAGGGAGATTAGATGAGCTATAGAAGATATCTAAAGCCGAAGCAAGAATTGAGGGTAGATGTTGAAGGCAAAAGTTTAGCGTAGAAGCCCTAGTTACAGAAGGCTCAAGAAATGTTAACCAAAGGACTTATCATGATACCTTTAGATTGTAGATTGGGGTACTTCGTGTATTGAAACCAAGCAAATGTCCTAGAGTAAATATTATGAGATGCCTTGTAATAACCATTTAGTTTCCGCTGTATTTTGGTTGCTGTTTACCAGTCTCTACGTCCTGCCTCTCTGGGCCCAGGGTGTGACAGATTGGTATCAGAGCCAAAGGTTGTAGAGAAGTAGGTGTGCTTTGCGAGGCCTAAACTACAACCAAATGAACCCCATAGGACCATCTAGTAAGATGACTCTTCTGAGTTTTGTTGAGCCAAGGTTGTAGAAAGGTGGGTTTGCTGGCGTTACCCGAGCTATAACCATAAATAGGACCAGCCTGGTAGGTTGTTTCTATGATCCAGTGATCTAAAGTTTGCAGCAAAATAGGTCCCCCTAAGAACACCCGGCTTTAATCTGTATGCCTTAAGGGATATATATATAAAATTCCCTACCCTATAAGAAGCCTTGTTGCATTAGGGTATTACCTAGGATAAGTGCGCCCGAGTAAACCAATAAAGTATGAAACCTTCTGGAGTTGACTATTAAGACCACCGAATACCGAGTACTAGGAATGTTGTAAATCAAAGGATATTTATTAGAACTTAAATTTTGGAGAGATACTTATCTGATTGAACAGCTGACTTTTGTCACTATATGAAACAACTGCTGTTAGTTGTACACTTGATACGACTTGTGTCGTTACATGAGCCAACTGCTATAATGATACTTGTTGGAATGATGATGCTCGCTTATATGCTTCATTTATATGATGATACTTGCTGGAATGCAGTGATAAGATAGTAACCATGATGCCTTTTGTCTGATCTGCTCCCTACTATAGCTTGTACCTGATTGCTCATTACCTGGTTTGTTGAGTTGTACCTTGGAAATGGTTAGGTTAGCAAGATTGTTAGCATAAATTAGAATCTAAGTGTGCTTAATTGCAGATGAAGACCAAATGAGAATTTTAAACTCTATGACCTAATTACACAAAACTTGGAACTTATGATGGGAATAACTAGACTGATAGTGTAAGGTAAATTGACGATTACGGGTGCACACGTAATGGTGAATTTACAGGTACACTTGAATTCTGGTGGGCCCTGTCATGTAAACCAATATCAAGGTATAATACTCAAAGAACCAATACATACAAGATTAAACACAAATATCCAATATATACTCAATGATTATATATATATTCAAAACTTTTATGCTGGGCGAAACCATTTGACACTTGAAGAGCTACCAAGGACGATATTGTAGTAACTATCCCTTTTCTTCCTCTTTCTTTCTTTGTCCTGCCCTCCTATTGGAATTATAATGATACAACTATTCGACCCAAGAGATCATCAAATGTTGTTTTCAAACTCAACTAGTCTCATGCTGAAAGTATGGCACTTCACCTAAGTTGTGTGTGTACTTTAGCCGTGCTATTTTTCGCGATGTCTAAAAATTTCTTCCTACCTAGCATAGAACTCGTCAAAACTTCCTCAACATAGTAAGAGACTCTCTAACATAATGTTTGCAGCCGAGAATAGAGCGGAGTAATAGATTTCCGAGAAGAATCTCTTGTGATCAATGGCATAGAAGACTTGTCACTTCTTTCTTCCCTAGTAGCTCACACTTCATAGGACATTCTGGAGTCTAGAATCCCTCTGATCATTTTCTCAAAGTCCTTGATGGATATAACTTCTCTACACCTATTCATGGTAACAGAACCATTTAACCCAAGTACTATTCTTAATATCAGCTTCGATAGTGATTAACCATCATCTTTAATAGTACTATGCTTGTGAAATCCTTCATCATCCTCAACCGTTAGTCACCCAGTAACAAACTTCGATTGAAACATAAGTTGAACTATTTTGACCATGCTTTTAACTGGCCGTGTTCTTGTTAACCTTCCGAGTGCCAGAATAAGTACGAAATAAAACCTCACTCTATAATCCCGATCCCACAGAGACAATAGCCGGAGTGCTAGAGTTATTCGCCGAGAAATTCTGATCTTCGAGCTTTCGAAACAAAAATCTGAATCTACAACGTTGGTGAATTCTCTGTTTTCACACAATTTGTTCAAGACTTATTCTTCATAAAAAAAAATTATTGATCTAACAAATGGTGCTACACACGGTAAACCCATTAGCATGACCATTATCGTAAAAGCTCATGGTTGTCGATGTGAACAGCTTCGGATACCTGTAAGTCATCTCTACCCCGAGAGCTCTACTATTTGGGTAATGAATTCGTGATGCGAGAGCAAAGATCACAAGTTAGATTACAATCTTGATGTTATATAATATGTTAATAGAGCGGTAATTAGTTTCCTTTTACTAATAAGCACCTTAATGAAGTTCTAAAACCCGTTCAAGTCAAGGTGCCGATGATAACGAATAATTCATGCGGGAAGACTCTCAATTGGGGCTGAAAGGACTGTGTTACTCCAAAAGATGTATTAAGAGGCATAGAAGATCAGCTACAAGAAATCTCATGTGTTAAATCACTTAAGGTCCAACTACGACGAAGTAATGAACATGCAGAAGATAGTAGGCGAGAAAGACCAGCACAGTAATCACCGGTCGTAAGCATTAATTATTTCCCCCTCTAAATTTTTAAACCTTTTCTAGAATAATTCACCAATGCCATACCCTAGAAAACTCCGTACGTTAAAATTCAAACTGAAAGACTTACTTTCGTATTTCATTGGAACAATTGATATGCTTATAAGGGACTAGAGTCTAGATGGAGTTACTTGCTTCATGAATGGACCCTCTACAGAGCACGGTTACTTTGGAGGAAATGGAGCGAGAAAGAGGTCATCTAAGAGGTTGACCTTGATTGGGAAGCACTATAAAGGAATTAGTTGGAACATTTAAAACAATTCTGTAGTTAAGATAACAGTTGAGGTTGCTTTTAAGGAATTTGGATCGGAGAGAAGACGTAATGTATGGAGGTACTGAATTTAAAGCTTATGTTAAGGAGCTTGTGGAAGGAAAGCAGATTCGAGAGCTGATAGATAAATGGTTCATAAGACCTGGTATATCACGTTGGGGAAAACCTGATACTCCTTGAGGAAGGAGAAATAGAATGCTTTGAATATGGATAAACTATCGAGAATTAAATAAAGTCACCGAGGAGAAGTGATACCCTCTTCCTAGAGTTGTAACCTGCTTAATCAATTATAAGATACTACTTACATCTTAAATGTTATCAGCCACGAATATACGGAGAGCAACGTTACAAGGGTAGTACTTAAAACAAAATATGGCGAGTATGAGGGTTATAGTCAAGCTTGTGTGAGAGAACCTTCACAATTCATGGTATTCATGAGCCTCATGGATAGGATTGTAAGCCGTACTTAGGCATGTATGATGTCCTATCATTGCTAATGAGCATGAAATGGAAGACAATTCACTAAAATTTGGGGCCTTCTAAGTCTGAGCAATACTAGAAACCCCGTTGAGATGCGTCCATGATTAGGATTAAACGAGAATGGTAAAAGGAGTAATAAAAACTTCACTCGTGTAGCTATACGACTGACATCGTTATTCTAGAAAAGTGACAAATTCGTCTAGGCATGGATAGGAAAGTTTGGGATGCGAAGGGGCAAGACAATCGTTTAGACGCCTGATTACTCAAGAAACATGTGAAAAGTTATGTTATGCAGGAAAATATTTGGATGCATTACTTGTACGGTTACCATATGTTTAAGTTACGCAAATCATAAGAAGTTATAACGCACCCTAGATCGGAAAACTCTCAACACACGTCAGATAATATGGATGGACCTACTCAAAGACTGGGATTGTGATTTACAGTACCGTTCCGGGGAAGGAAGCATACTAGAAGAAGCACTTAGTAGAAGAAAAAGAATTAACCCCTCAGGATGGGAATCCTAGAAGGAAGGAGGTTAAGGCTTAAAAAGAAAGCTTTGAAAAGTAGAGAATTTTGTGTAGGACCTAATCTCTTCATTCTTGTTGATGCATGTATGTCCCTAGATCATGATTTGTAATGTAATGAACTTGTCTGTCTGATTATGATGTAATTTGTATTGACTAATGAAATGACATGAATTGGTTGTTACTTGTAATGTTTAATATTTCATTAATGAGTCGTGATTGAATTGATGGGGTTTATGATTGTTTGAATGATTGCACATTATGTTATATTAATTAAAACATTCAAACTTAACTTATGAAGTTCTCATGCGAATGGCCCATGCGAATGGACCACACGCATGAATAACTTCATACGATTGACTCAATCGCACGACTGAACCAGGAGACTGGATCAGTCGTATGATTGACACATAAGATTGACTCAATCGCACGACTGAACACTCAGTCGTGCGGATGAATCAACCGCATGGTTCAATCGCACGACTGAACCATACTTATGGCCCAGTCGCACGATTGACCAATACTAACCTATAAATAGACCCAATTCGTGGGAAAAACGTAAGAAGTCATCCCATTACGATTCCAGATGTACCCTAGCCGTCCAGAGACCTCCCAAATCGTTCTCCAAGTTCACAGAACACATTAGATCGATTCCTAATCGATTTCTAACGTTGGATTCAATTCTTGATTGATTCTTCGTGTGTTCTCACTAATTGGATCGCCAATCAAATAGGATTCCGCACTATTGAGTTGTTTAACACGCTAATCACTAGGTATTTCGTTCAAATACCAGGTCCTAACAAGTGGTATCAGAGCTTTGGCTCTTGATTACGTGTTGATTCAATCAAGATTGCATAAAAGTTTGTGTTTTTGCACTAAAAACGCAATCTTTGGCATCAAAAGTGATCTTGGACGTTCCCTGCTCATCGAAGTTTGGTTTCTACGGACTTAGGCGATTAGGACTTGTGAAATTTCGATTTTTACCGGCTGACCCGTCAAACCTAGAAATTTTTGCAAAACAGCAGCTTCAGTCGCACGAGTGACCCATTCGCACGACTGGACTCCATTCGCATTGCTCATACGCACGATTGGACCTAGTCGCACCCTCATTCGGCCGACTGAAACGTTCGTTCGCATAGCTCATATGCACTAGTTTCATTCGCACGACTGAACCAATCGCCCAGTTCAGCCGCACGATTGAACCAGTCGCAGAGTTCATACGCATGATTAGACCATACGCATCCTTCAGTCACATCAGTGAAAGTTTGTTTGATTAAATTCTAAGTTTATTAGCCATGGAAGATCAGATGTCAGCCTTTACTGCTGGAAAGGACTCGAGGATTCAGAACCTGCTGTTGCTTGAGAGTGAGGTGGGTAATCACAATAAACCACCAAAGCTCTTGACTTTAGATGAGTTTCCCCACTGGAAACAACATTTTGAGATCTACCTTAATGGAGTAGATCCTAATCTGTGGGAAGCCATTGAGATTGGTTATAGTCACGGTGGGAGCTGATGGAGTTAAATTAACGTTAAGTGGGATGACAGACGCACAGAAAGTAAAATACAATGCAGAGAAAAGGGTTTATGCATTGATCACTCAGTCTATCCCCAAAGACATATTCCACCAGTATTCAGAGAACAAGCAGTCCAAGAAACTGTGGGATGAGCTAGAGAAGAGATATGATGGGAATGCGTCATTGAAGGCAATCAAGGCAAAGGAGTTAAAGAAGGAATTCGATAACTTCTCATCTATTGGTAACGAGAGTTTAGACGAAGTCATAGACATTTTTACCACTTGATGAGCGAATTGCATACCATGGAGTTGGAAACGACCACTGGAAGAGAAAGTAAGCAACTTCGCAGACGGATTGCCTGATAAGTGCGCTTCATTCGTGTCTAACCTTAGACAGAATGAAATGCTTATAAAGCTGATATAAATGACTTTATTCTTAAGTTGCAAGAAGAAGCGCTAAGGATGAAGTATAGAGCTCAGAAGTCTTCGTACACACAAATCCAGCTTTATACAACGCCACGCCTCAAGCTAAGACATCTGGAGCACCTCTCCAGACTGCATTTGTGTCTAGCTCGTCAGGTCCTTCACATGCTTCTCCTTCTGGATCAGACACGTCAGGGTCATCATGTACCCACTATATTGGATCAGAAGCAAGTGCTACCAAATTGAAGACCGAGAACCTCGGTATACCGTGAAAGTAGAAGTAGCACGAGAGCATATGGATCTTTTAGCTGCAGTGGTCCATTCATATGATGGACTTGTTGCTGGGAAGATTGGAAACTGTCATCTGGCAGATGAGGACTACGAGCAGGTGGATGAAATGGAGCTTGAGAGGATGGATATAATGTGGGCCTTAGCTAGCGCTGTCCGAAGGGCGAAAGAAGTTTGTTAAGAAGACTGGACAGAACCTGGTAGCTACTAAGGATACCACATTTGGCTTTGACAAGAGCAAAGTGACCTGCTTCAATTGTGGAGAGAAGGGGCACTTCAAGAGAGAATGTGTCAAGCCAAAGAAGACGGGTAATGGGAACCCGTTCTCATCCTTTACTCGCCAAGACAAGCAAGCCTCCAGTTCTACTTCATCAAACAAGGATCCAAAGCCTTGACTGCTCATGATGATGAAGGACAGGATTGGAGTTTTAGATTTGTCTCACCAGAGAATCTAACATTGCCAATGTTGAGGATATTGATGATGATCTGCAAGTGAAGGTGATCTAGCAGTTGAGCTAGCAATGTCACATAGTGAAGAAACAACTGAAGCCAGTGAGGTCAGTTACAAGCCAAAGGAGGAGACTTCCACGTCAGAGACAGAAAAGTCAGAATCACCAGAACAGAGACATCTGATGCTGCGTTGATGGCTAACTCTTCTGAACCAACACAGGTAAGTACAACTGACCAAATGTTTAATAATCATGCTTGTTCTGATTGTGATACTTTTAGGAATAGCATAGATGACAAATTTGCTAGGTTATTAGATCATAATGATAACTTAGTAAAAGATTTACAACTGTGCACTGAGGCTAATAGAGTACTAAAACAAAATGAGCATAGTTATAAAGAAAAGATAGACCTATTGACTAAACAACTTAGGGAAACCGAAGTAGTTGCCTTTAACCAAGCAAATGACATTAGGTACTATCTAAACTCCCTAGAAGAAACTAAGAAGCAAAAGGCAGTTCTAGAAGTAGAAGTTAATTCATTAAAACAGAAACTGCATAGTTGGACTAGTTCTTCACACATAGTTCAACACTTAGTGAGAGAAATGAATAACGGGGAGGGATTAGGCTACAAAGTGGTTCCACCACCACCTGAGACCTTGATGAACACTAAGTCTAGACCAGTAAATAACAACCCCATCAAGGATCATGTGGTGACTACTCCTCTTGTTACTGATCCAGACACATCATGTTCATCTACTGAATCTGGAAAGAAACAAAAAGAGGCCACTTCAAAGGCAAAGGGTAAATTGCCTTGTGTTAATCTGGAAAATGAATTTGAAAAAGTTAACTTAAAGTCAGGGTCAAACAGAGTCAAATCAGAACCTGAAAGGACTTCAAATGTTAATTTTTCACATGCTTCAAGTCAGAAACCAGTTAACCAAAAAGTGGAACATGTTAAACAGGTTAAAACAGTTAATTTTGTTAAACCAGAGAAAACATCAAACATACAAGAGTCAAAACCTAAAGTGATTGATGTTACGAGAGTGTCACGCACTTCTCCACAGAGAAAGTCTACTCATAAAGTTGATAGCAGGTCATGCTACAACTGTGGAGAATGTGGACACATTGCTTCCTATTGTCCTTTCTATCAGACACCTAGGAAGAAGATTGATCTT
This sequence comes from Flaveria ramosissima, assembly GCA_025215565.1. Taxonomy (NCBI): domain Eukaryota; kingdom Viridiplantae; phylum Streptophyta; class Magnoliopsida; order Asterales; family Asteraceae; genus Flaveria; species Flaveria ramosissima. Next base: position 23,288,761 of record CM046034.1, read on the forward strand.
CAGGACTCTAGACCTAGGTCTTCTAAGAGGAGTTCCTTGACTCCACCTAGAAGATCTAGTGAACCTAAAGTCCAACCTGTAAGCCAGACGACTATTTATCATAAACAGGCATTGCACAAATCTGGCTTATGGAAAAAGAAGTCATCCCATTACGATTCCAGACGTACCCTAGCCGTCCAGAGACCTCCCAAATCGTTCTCCAAGTTCACAGAACACATTAGATCGATTCCTAATCGATTTCTAACGTTGGATTCAATTCTTGATTGATTCTTCGTGTGTTCTCACTGATTGGATCGCCAATCAAATAGGATTCCGCACTATTTGAGTTGGTTTAACACGCTAATCACTAGGTATTTCGTTCAAATACCAGGTCCTAACAAGTGATGTGAGGTAGAGTAGATCCATATACATGTGATGGCTGGGCTGAAGGTCCGGCATGATGTGAGGTGGTGGTGGTAGTAGCAGTGGTGAATATGGGTCGGTAAGCAGGTGCTGGTGATGTAGGTGTGAATGGTATGGTGGTGGATGGGAAGGATACAGTGGTGATAGGTAAGGTGGTGGCTGTGGTAGCTGTAGTGGATGTGGTGGCTGTGGTGATGGGTGGTATGTCAGTGGAGGTGGTAGTGGTGGCTGTGGTGGTGGAAGTAGTGGCAGCAGTGGTAACGAAGGTCAGGCGACGCTTCTTCTTCTTCAGTCCATGAGGTTGAGCCATCCTCTTCCTCCTAGTCCCGGTGGAAGTGGATGCTCCCCCTGCAGCTCTGCCCACTGAACCCGGAACATAGCTCGGGTCAGTCTCTCTCTCGATGAGTCCCGAGGGTGTTCACCAACCACCCTAAGCCCGTGGTCTGTGGGAACAACTTTGCTTCCCACAGTCCTAGTGAGGGGCTCCTCATCTGACTCCTCCTCCTCCTGATCACCAACAGTGAACTCCTGATGGAAACCGGCCGTCTCGGCAACCTCTCCGGCAGTGGCAGACCCCGAGGGAATAACATCAGAATCAGTGCCTCTATGTGGAGCAGGCATATCATCCCCGGCGTCGCCGCTACCGGAGAGGTTGCCGAGACGGCCGGTTTCCATCAGGAGTTCACTGTTGGTGATCAGGAGGAGGAGGAGTCAGATGAGGAGCCCCTCACTAGGACTGTGAGAAGCAAAGTTGTTCCCACAGACCACGGGCTTAGGGTGGTTGGTGAACACCCTCGGGACTCCTCAGAGAGAGAGACTGACCCGAGCTATGTTCCGGGTTCAGTGGGCAGAGCTGCAGGGGGAGCATCCACTTCCACCGGGACTAGGAGGAAGAGGATGGCTCAACCCCACGGACTGAAGAAGAAGAAGCGTCGCCTGACCTTCGTTACCACTGCTGCCACTACTTCCACCACCACAGCCACCACTACCACCTCCACTGACATACCACCCATCACCACAGCCACCACATCCACTACAGCTACCACAGCCACCACCTTACCTACCACCACTATATCCTTCCCATCCACCACCATACCATTCACACCTACATCACCAGCACCTGCTTACCGACCCATATTCACCACTGCTACTACCACCACCACCTCACATCATGCCGGACCTTCAGCCCAGCCATCACATGTATATGGATCTACTCTACCTCACATCGGGGTAGAGGAGCAGCTGTCGGCGCTTAACCGTATGGTGATGCGCCTGCTAGCTGCAGATGAGGAGAAAGCGGCGCAGATTCGCCAGTTGACCGACCTGACTGCTGCCCAGTCTCAGCAGATGGCAGAGCAGGCTCGGGTGATAGATCAGCAGACCCAGCTAATCGATGCTTAGAGAGTCGAGATGTCCCAACTCCAGGACCAGCAGGCCCAATCAGCCAAACGTATAGAGGAGTTGGAGACTACCAACAAGACGATTATGCTGAGGTTAAAGGGGTCAAAGGATGAGCCCTTGAAGATAAAGGAGGGTGATGGGGATGATGGAGATGGTGATGATGAAGATGATGATGATGATGAGGAAGATGATGAGGATGAGGAAGAGACTGAGGAAGAAAGGACAGAAGGTAGAGATGATGATGACGAAGCAGAAGGAGGGGATGCGGCTGCATCGGCCTCTGCTTCTGGTCAAGAGCGAAGATCGAAGCATCGACAGGACCAGTCATCTACCACTTCTGCTGCTCCGAGCGACGCGCCCATGATTCAAGACAAAAGTACAGATTAGATGTCTTATGTATTTATTTATTTTGTATTTGAATCATGTAATGGAAAACAAGTGTGTTGAATGTTTATATATTTAAGTTAATATAATTCTGTTTGATTACTTACTAATGGTTTATGTGTTGAATGTTTAAATCAAACAGATCCAAACTTTCAAAGGGATGAGTTTGACATTGCTCCCCTTCAACAGGTCAAGACTCAATTAACCATGATTCTTGATCTGCAAGGGATTGTAAGAAGGTCTGTGAGTTATACCCCTGAAGAAGGGGAGATAATTCATGACCTATCTAACGAGCAACTGGCAGAGATGTTCAGACTCAATCCTGATGAAATTGTCAAGGATGCTCCAACAGTTGATTCAACCAGTGATGAAGAACTAAATGACGTTGATGAAGTTGAGGTTGAAGATATTACTGCAGAAGAGTACCCTCAGTACGCTGACAACGAGGGTAATGTGGTCCCCAATCTGGGTGAGTCCCTAGTCAGTGATACGTTTGAGGTACTAGACAAGATGGAGCAGGAAACCGAAAAGACCGAAGGAACAGCCCAAGCCTCAAATGATGACGTAGACATTCGAAAGGCTGAGTGGGCTGCCTGTTTTGAAGAAGTGAAAGCCCAGCGTGCTGCACCAAAGAAAGATGCCTACACCAAGCTCTACAGAGTCAAGAAACACCATAAGGTGTCAGGCAGGATTATTGCATGGGCTTATTTTGATGACCTTAACGCGTATGCAGTTAAGAGGGAACAGGGCATAGAGTACTTCAGGTTTCCACATGATCTGAAGACTCTACCTGGTTTTGAGCTCAACCAGCTGGCTAAGCTAAAGCTGCTGTATGCTGACCCAAGAAGATGTCAGGCTGGTTCGAGGCTGCCCTGAAGAAGGAGTACCACACCAGATGGGTTAACTTCAGACCACAACAGCCTACGAGGTACATAAGAAGGTCTGAGGTTGATGCCATTACTGGCAAGCCCAAGATTGTGTTGAAGTGGAGTCCTTCGCGCACTATGTCGAGAATCCCTCTCAGGGAAATGCCACAGGACTTCACTCCTCACTTCAAATGGTGGTACTATGATAGGAGAACTGCTGAAGCTGTCATAGTTCTGAATAAAGAGGGCCAAATGGATACTATCAGGGTATTCGACCTGATGTGGCTAACCAACTTGTCTGCTAATGATGTCTATACATTATACAAGTGGCCACTGTTCTATGACACACAGGACATTGTACAAGCCCTCCAGTTCCAAAACGTTATACGACTTTGTTTTGCGTTTGAGATTCACGCAGGAGTCACCAAAGAGGAGAAGTACAAGAAGTATAAGGAGGTTATGCAGAAGACAAGAGATTAGATAGATCTAGGTCCAAGGGGGAGTTTGTTGATGCATGTATGTCCCTAGATCATGATTTGTAATGTAATGAACTTGTCTGTCTGATTATGATGTAATTTGTATTGACTAATGAAATGACATGAATTGGTTGTTACTTGTAATGTTTAATATTTCATTAATGAGTCGTGATTGAATTGATTGGGTTTATGATTGTTTGAATGATTGCACATTATGTTATATTAGTTAAAACATTCAAACTTAACTTATTGAAGTTCTCATGCGAATGGCCCATGCGAATGGACCACACGCATGAATAACTTCATACGATTGACTCAATCGCACGACTGAACCAGGAGACTGGATCAGTCGTATGATTGACACATAAGATTGGCTCAATCGCACGACTGAACACTCAGTCGTGCGGATGAATCAACCGCATGGTTCAATCGCACGACTGAACCATACTTATGGCCCAGTCGCACGATTGACCAATACTAACCTATAAATAGACCCAATTCGTGGAAAAACGTAAGAAGTCATCCCATTACGATTCCAGACGTACCCTAGCCGTCCAGAGACCTCCCAAATCGTTCTCCAAGTTCACAGAACACATTAGATCGATTCCTAATCGATTTCTAACGTTGGATTCAATTCTTGATTGATTCTTCGTGTGTTCTCACTGATTGGATCGCCAATCAAATAGGATTCCGCACTATTTGAGTTGGTTTAACACGCTAATCACTAGGTATTTCGTTCAAATACCAGGTCCTAACAATTCTTATCAATCGTGAAAACTTCCTAGTTTTGGCTTGACAGGAGCAATCATACGGCTTTCTGATATTAATCTATACTCCTGCGGAAACCCAAATCCTTCTTAATCTGAAATCTTTAATATATTATATCCTGAATCTCTGTCTAATTAAAGGCTGTCACAATAACGTCTTTTCCTTTTCAACCTTTCATAAGACTCTCCGTGTGAACTGTGATGTCATTGGGATTGTGGTAATCGTCTCCTTGCTAGAGCGGCATAGTAGGACTGCACGTCGAATCACAGTGGGAATCTCTTCTTGTCAGATCTGTACAAATGTTAAATAATCGGATTGTGAGACCAAATATCTATACATGAAACGACCCTCTAGTTTTATCATGTACGTTCTATCATCGGGATAGTTACTTGAATCTAAATCAGACCCAGTTATTTGATGCATAATTGGTTGTTTTCGACCTGGTATGCTCGGCCAAAAAGTTTCAAATCCTTAAGACTCATGCTATGAGTGTATCACACTCAGAAACAATATTAGCGATACTAAAATTTCGAGGACGAAATTTCTTTATGAAGGGTTTGTTAGAAGATAAAATCAAAGTTTAACCTCTTAAACTTTCTGAAAAACGCAGCGGATATATATTTTGAAACATGATTATAAAACTGAAAAATCATGTTCTTTAGGTGACAAATATATGTATAAAACAAACCCATATTACAAAGGATCATATTATGTGAATAAGCAAGCTATGAAAACATAAAACGAGCATTACGGACAGCCATATAGAGGCTGCCATAAACTACCTTTCAGCAGCTCAAAAGGGTCGAAATCTATGAAGATGATGATGGTTTTGAACAGCAATCCTTCAAGGTGGAGGACCTCAAGCTTGTAATACCCACAAGGTCTTCAAATACCTAGCTAGTTAGGAAGCTTGACACCAAAGTTCTACACCAAGGAACCTTCAAAACACGAAATTTTCAGCCTCTTTTTGAGCTGGAAAAATCCGATAATAATCTGGCCTTGTAGAGAGCTTTTGTTGCTTAAGTGTGTGTGAGAGAAGGTGAGATGATAGAAGAGTGTTCAAGTGAGTAATGTCACTCAAGAACCAAGACAAAAAATGGGTGTTTCAAGGCCAAGGGCGGCCGAAATTAGCCCATTTCAAATGGGTTTCCCACCCATTTCAAGTTTTTATAAAATTAACTCTTTGAATCCCTTAAATTTATAAAATTAAAACCTATTTTAATTTTATAACATTAACACAATTTTATTTGTCATTATTTAACCAACTTAAATAATGAAACAAATAAATATCTCATGAACAAATTATCCATATAATGTTGTTCTATCACAAAAGCAATAATTTATAAAACCCGTTTTCTAAATTGGTGTCAATATTTATTTGTATGATCTTATCAACAAACAAATATTTATTGGTGTATGTTTGGCTTGTTATTGGGTATGACCCGACTTGGAACATAACGTACTAACCACATCAATCTTGTATGTGTCTTGGGCATACATGATCCAACAATCTCCCACTTGCACAAGATTCATAGAAGATTGATGCAAGCAGTAAATACCGCCTAACAACGGTTTACTACCCTTAATACGTGTTCAATAACATCATCTCCTTCAAGTACCATACTTGAGATGTTTTAGGTGAATCAATCATCTCTCCCTTTGTCGCAGATGTCATGTTAAATCCTAGAGGCACAAAGTGATCATTCTCCATTGATTTAACTTTATCAGGCCTTAGACATCTTACTCTCAACGAATAAGAGGGACAAATCCCTTCTTGACTACATACGTCTCTCACAATTACCTTATATCATACCTGAAACCAGACTTATGTACTGCCATATTTCAGAACATCGAAGAACTGAGTCAAAGTATAATATTTGGTAAATATCAAGACCCAATATGTATCTCAGGTCAGAGGATACCAAATGATGTTTGCCTTTACTCAAAATTACTTATGATCAATCAGGAAGATTCCATGTAGTAATATTTGAGATGCAGGTCAGTCCAATATTTGCATCCCACAAATATCTATGAACCTTGGCAGCAACCTTTTGCTCTATATTCATCCATATGAATATCTACCAATCCAAATTCATAATAATCTTACCCTCATACTTGTTCCCACAAGTCTGAACGACTACGGACATTTAGAGTAAACAATTTACTCATGGATTAAACATGCTAAATTGGAATATTAATTGAAACATTATAACCAAATAATTTTATTCAAATAATAAAAAGTTCCACATATCCAAATACAAAATTACAAATCAAATCCAATCACTAGAATATCGAAGTCCCATGGCACAAGTATGACCTTCATGCTTTGCCTTTTCAAGGAGCTTCGTGAGAGGATCCGCAATGTTTTGATTTGTGTGAACTTTGCGAATACATATCTTTCCCTTTTCAACTTCATCTCGTATGTATTGAATCTCCGCTCAATGTGCCTAGTCTTTTGATGAGCACGAGGTTCCTTGATTTGGGCAATCGCACCCTCGTTATCACAAAAGATCTCTAAGGGGTCCTGAATGGAAGGGACAACCCCTAGATCGGCAATGAATTTCTTCAACCATGCAGCTTCTTGAGCTGCCAATGAGGCGGCGACGTATTCTGATTCTGTAGTTGATAGAGCCACCACATCCTGTTTGGAGCTCTTCCAAGAGAACGCTCCTCCATTCAGAATGAAAATATATCCCAATTGTGACCGTGAATCATCACGATCGGTTTGGAAACTCGCATCCGTGTAACCATGTACAACGAGTTCCTCATCACCAGATCCATAGATTAGGAACATATCTTTTGTCCTCCTTAGGTACAGTATGTTCTTAACAGCCATCCAATGACTGTTTCCAGGATTTTGCTGGTATCAGCTTGTCATGCTTAAGGCACATGACACGTCCGGTCGAGTGCATATCATTGCATACATGATGGATCCAATAGCAGATGCGTATGGGATTGCCTTCATTTTATCTTGCTCATCCTTTGAGCTAGGACATTGAGTCGTACTCAATATCGTTCCTCTTTGAATAGGTACCGTACCTTTCTTAGAGTTCTCCATCTTGAACCTTTTCAAGATTTTATCAATGTATGCACTTTGATTTAAACCAATCAACCGCCTTGATCTATCCCTATAGATCTTTATTCCCAGAATATAGGCGGCCTCACCAAGATCCTTGATGGAAAAACAACTTCCAAGCCAGGTTTTTACACCTTCCAAGGTTGGAATGTCATTTCCAAATAGTAGTATGTCATCAGCATATAATACTAGGAAAGTGATGATGCTCCCACTAGCTTTCTTATATACACAAGCTTTATCAGCGTTCTTGATGAATCCAAATTTGATTACTTCTTCATCAAAACGGTGATTCCAACTTCTCGATGCTTGTTTCAATCCATAGATTGATTTCTTTAACTTGCATACTTTATTAGGATGTTTTGGATCGACAAAACCTTCAGGCTGAACCATATAGACATCTTCCTCAAGATATCCATTTAGGAAAGCGGTTTTGACATCCATTTGCCAAATCTCATAATCATAATGAGCAGCTATGTCAAACAATATCCTTATAGACTTTAGCATCGCAACAGGTGAGAAGTTTCATCATAATCAACTCCTTGAGTTTGAGTGAAACCTTTTGCTACAAGTCTAGCTTTGTAAGTATCCAAGTTTCCATGCATATCGGTTTTCTTCTTGAAAACCCACTTACTTCCAACTACTTTGGAGTTAAGAGGTGGTACAACCAAGTCCCATACTTGATTGTCATACATGGATTTCATCTCAACGTTCATGGCTTCAAGCCATTTGTCACAATCCAAATTGGACATTGCATCACGATAGGTGGTTGGTTCATCGGAATCTACCACATAGCATCCATCAACGAAAAATCCATATCTTTCAGGTGGATTACTAATTCTACCAGATCTTCGAACGTTTTGTGTATATTGATCAACCACTTGATCATCCTCAACATCCTCATGTTAAGTGCTAGTTTTAACCAAACGTGCACCGGGTTGTGGTTCTTGATCCACCTCAAGATCCACTGTTCTACTGCTAGTTTCTTCCATAAGGAACTTTGCTTCTAAGAACTCACCCTTTCTGGCAACAAACACCTTTTGTTCCAGGGGATCTAGAAATAATATCCCATAGAATCTCTAGGATATCCAACAAAGATACACTTGGTGGATCGGACTTCCAATTTGTTTGGGGTGGGAGTCTTAACATAAGCCTCACAACCCCATACCCTTAAGTATGATAGGGATGGAACTCTTCCATGCCATATCTCAAAGGGTGTCCTTTCCACCTTTTTGGTTGGGGCCATATTTAGAATACGGGCCGCGGAAAGCAAAGCGAAACCCCAAAATGATAGAGGCAATGTGCTTCTAGCCATTCCGCCATATCCAATAAGGTTTGATTCCTTCTCTCAGACACACCATTATGTTGTGGTGTTCCAGGTGGAGTGAGTTGTGAGACAATCCCACAACTCCTAAGATGATCTTGAAAAGCATCACTTAGGTATTCACCTCCTCTATCGGTGCGGAGAACTTTAATCGACTTGTTGAGTTGATTTTGTACTTCATTTTGAAAGATCTTGAACATTTCAAAACCTTCATCTTTGTGTCTTAACAGGTACACATACCCATAGCGACTATAATCGTCGGTAAAGGTAATGAAGTATCTTTCACCATTCCTAGTCATTGGCTTAAAAGGACCACATACATCCGAATGTATGATTCCTAACAAATCTTTTTCCCTTTCGTTAGTCCCACTAAAGGTTGCCTTAGTCATTTTACCTTGTAAACAAGACTCACACACATCAAATGAATCACATTCACTTGTTTTTAAAAGACCATTCTTTTGTAGTGTTTGAATTCTTTTCTTGTTTATATGACCAAGACGACAATGCCAAAGATAGGTATCACTCAAATCCAACTTGAGTTTCTTGGTGCTAGTTTGGTACAATGAACTATTTAAAGTATTTTAATGAACCAATTCATAAATACCATTAATGGGAATAGCTTTAAAGTAGAACATATCATTTAAAGAAACATGAATATCTTTTTCAACAAATGATAATACATATCCAAATTGTTTTAATAGGGCTACAAAAATAATATTCCTAGTCAAACTAGGAGCATACAAAACATTGTTCAAAATTACTTCCAAACCATTTGGAAGTTTCAAGATGTAGTCACCACGGGCTTCAACTTGAACTTTAGCCCCATTGCCCATGTAGAGGCTAACATCCCCTTTGTTGAAGTTACTACTTCTTTTGAACCCCTGCAAAAAATTGCAAATGTGAGTTCCACATCCGGTATCTAATACCCATGTGTTAGAGGATGTCATGTTTAAATCAATATGGATCATGTATATTGTACCTGAGGTTTGCCCAACATCCCTCTTTGCTTTCAACTCTTGGAGATGGACAGGACAATTTCTTGCCCAATGTCCAATCTCCCCACACTTGAAGCATGGGTCATTAGTAGCAACCTTTTGCTTCTTCTCTTGTGGTTTGGGTGGCACCCTTACCACCCCTTTCCCTTTTCCCCATACGGGGTCCTTTGCCCTTGGCAACCTTTGCCTTGGCTGTGGGATGAGGCCTTTTCTTGTTCCCACCTTCATTGATGGTGAGAACGGGTAAAACCCTTTTACCCATGGCCGCCTCGGCCGTTTTGAGCATTGAGTGAAGCTCACCAATGCTTTTGTCCCAAGCATTCATGTTGTAGTTCAACACGAATGTCTCGAACTTCTTGGTAAGGCCATTGAGGATCAAATCCGTGGCAAATTCCTTAGAGACAAGACAATTAAGCCTTTTGAGGCGGTCAATGTGGCTTTTCATCTTAAGTACATAAGATGAAACCGATTGGTTGTCGTCCATACGACATGCATGGAGTGCTAGAACCGTTTCGAAGCGCTCAACCCTCGCTTGCTATTGGAACGTTTCCTTCAGCTGGGTTATCATGTCATAAGCTCCGTGATGTTCATACTCCTTTTGGAGATCCGGAGTCATGCTCGCCAGCATGAGACAAGACACTTGGACGGAGTCCTCAGTGTACTTCAGCCAATCGTTATAGGCCTCCTCATCATCCTCAGTAGGTTGATCGGGGATAGGGTCGTCTAAAATATATGATCGTCTCTCTTGCTTGAGAACGATTCTCAAGTTTCGATACCAATCAATGAAATTGTTATGATTTAGACGTTCCTTTGGAGAATCGCTCGTAATGATTGGGCGGGCGCGGATGAATTTTCATGATTATCATTATTGGTGGCCATCTACAAAATTTAACAAAGATCTATTTTAGTATTTTCGATATTGCTATTTTTTAATAATTAATACCTTTTAAGGTCATTTTCATATTAAAATCTAGAACCCAAAATTACATTTAAATTGTGGTTAGGTGACCTTTATCCCACGATTTAAATTAATAAGGTGGTCAACGATTGACAGTTGCAACCATTTGCAACTTCTAGAGGTATGGGATCGACTTTAAACATCATATGTAAAGTCGGCATGTTAATCCCATCAACACCATTTGAAAACCATATTGTAGGTGATCCATTTAACATGGTTTGCAAATCAAGTTACCCTACTTGCACACACATGTGAGTTTACCAACATAAGTGGTAGGTGACCTTTATCCCACCAATATGGTATCCCCACCTTAAGTCACAAGTTCCCTCTAAATGGTTAGGTGACCTTTATCCCATTAAGAGTTTTCAAATGACTCAAGTGTTGTGCAAAAGGACGGTGTTAAACTTGTTGGTAAAGAATTTAAAGTTTTCATTAATTCTAGACTTTGAAAACTCTATGTACCTTGTAATTGCATGCTTACAAATACTTGGTACTCTATGGTTCTTTTAATAAACCCATTTTATTATGAAATCATTAATCCTTTTAATAACCATTTATTAACACTTAATGATTAAGAACCATTTTTATATTAGCTTGTTAAGATCATTTTTATTAAGATTGTTTATCATATCCAAATATCACACAATCATTCACAAAATCACAATCAAACAAGCATAATATAAACAACCACATGTGCATAACCATAGCTACTATTGTGATCACACTTGTTTGCCATCACAAGTGTGGTCATTTGGTCTTTGCTAAGGGTTACCAAAAAACACAAAATAGAGATTACAATGGATCTCCCACTTGATGTCGCATCCGTATGCTTCAAGTCCACTTTGTGTCTACCTTTTGTGCTTCCTTCCCGAGCATCTTCTTTTACAAAATATATATATCCTAATACATATTTTCTAGTAAAAGAAAAATACTCCTAATCTATTATTACATCCCAATGAATTAATAGATAAATACAAGCACAAAACTTACAATCAAATTGAATGAAATTAATCAAATAAATTACATTCTTTCAAACCAAACAACACAAGGTCTAAGCTAGGTTATGCACTATCAAATGAACAATACAAATATCATACAATAAACAAAATAAACCCATCAAACCCCAAATTTTCAGCCAACATAAACTGAAAATTAGGGTTTGTTTGTCCAAACAAACAACAACCAAACATATCAACCAATTGACATTCCTATCTTTCAAAGTTTAATAATAAGCATGAAGATATAACTTGAAAGACATGGGGTTTATTGAATCAACCAAAACAGCCTCTAATGAGTTGATAAACATCCTTTAAAACCGATTTTTAAAGGACAAGAACAAGCAAGCTATCCACATAACCGGCTCTTGATGCCATTGAAGGGTTTGTTAGAAGATAAAATCAAAGTTTAACCTCTTAAACTTTCTGAAAAACGCAGCGGATATATATTTTGAAACATGATGATAAAACTGAAAAATCATGTTCTTTAGGTGACAAATATATGTATAAAACAAACCCATATTACAAAGGATCATATTATGTGAATAAGCAAGCTATGAAAACATAAACGAGCATTATGGACAGCCATATAGAGGCTGCCATAAACTACCTTTCAGCAGCTCAAAAGGGTCGAAATCTTTGAAGATGATGATGGTTTTGAACAGCAATCCTTCAAGGTGGAGGACCTCAAGCTTGTAATACCCACAAGGTCTTCAAACACCTAGCTAGTTAGGAAGATTGACACCAAAGTTCTACACCAAGGAACCTTCAAAACACGAAATTTTCAGCCTCTTTTTGAGCTGGAAAAATCCGAAAATAATCTGGCCTTGTAGAGAGCTTTTGTTGCTTAAGTGTGTGTGAGAGAAGGTGAGATGATAGAAGAGTGTTCAAGTGAGTAATGTCACTCAAGAACCAAGACAAAAATGGGTGTTTCAAGGCCAAGGGCGGCTGAAATTAGCCCATTTCAAATGGGTTTCCCACCCATTTCAAGTTTTTATAAAATTAACTCTTTCAATCCCTTAAATTTATAAAATTAAAACCTATTTTAATTTTATAACATTAACACAATTTATTTGTCATTATTTAACCAACTTAAATAATGAAACAAATAAATATCTCATGAACAAATTATCCATATAATGTTGTTCTATCACAAAAGCAATAATTTAGAAAACCCGTTTTCTAAATTGGTGTCAATATTTATTTGTATGATCTTATCAACAAACAAATATTTATTGGTGTATGTTTGGCTTGTTATCAGGTATGACCCGACTTGGATCATAACGTACTAACCACATCAATCTTGTATGTGTCTTGGGCATACATGATCCAACACTTTAAGGATGGGAGAATGTAACACCCAAAATTAAACCCATTAAGAAACCTTAAATCATTATAGGGCCCAATAAAGGCCCGGACTGATTTGGACTTATCAAAGAAAACTCAGATAAGAAACTAATATTTCGGGCCTATTTAAGGCCCAATACACATTTACCATCTAAATAAATAAGTAATCATAAAATAATGAATTGATATGTGATTCGAAGTAACTATGATAAGATCCAACTAAATAGATTCAAAACCCATACCGTGTAAAGTTCGGTAATCAAACGCGTTCAAACGTCTAAGTTTCGTCAGAATTTCCTTATAATGGCTTGATATCCTACTAAAATCATTGTTAATCATGATTCATATTGTAAATAATGTTCACTAATAGATTCTAAATTAAACGTGCATAATCAACTGAGTTGCGTGGGAGAAACGCGAATACTGGTTACACCGGCATATAACTGAAATCTGATACGTCAATATTTATCTAATTATTATATTTATTACAATATTCTAATTTAGAAAGGGAGACGCTTATCTAGGGCAAATACGTTTCGAAACGCGACCAAGGCGTGTACCGGCCCGAAATCTAGTCAAACCCGAGAAACAAAAATAAATATACCAAACTATTTTATTTCAAGCCTTAATAATTAAATGTATCTATTATAGGTCTTTTAGACGAGATTTGACCAAAAGACTCTGGTTGACACGTGTTAACGGAGTGGACAGAGCGTATACGTGATATTGAAGAAAAACCCACCTAAAACCCTAGCTATTTAAACAACTTTTTCCAATCTTTTCCTTATTTGTAAACCCTAGAAACAAAAGCAAATGCTCCCAAGAGCTGCAGCAGCCGCAACCGCTGGAACAAGAGGCTCCACGGCGGAGGCGCGGCGGGGCCACGGCGGCGAGCAGCAATTTCCGGCAAGGACTCGACCTACCCCCACTAATTCTGACATCCTGATCACGATGGTGGTGTTGGTTTTCTCTGAAACACAACGATGGCCGAGATATGGAGGGGAGAAGTGGCGGCGGCTAGGGTTCCGGCGAGGGTTCCGGCCACCAAAGCCTGCGAGTGGCGGCGAGTGCCGCACATGGTCTTCTTCCTCTCGACGATATCTTTCTAATGGTGGTAGCTATACTCGCTAACTCTTAGCGGTTTGAAAGTTATGGGCAGTTGAAAATGACGGCGGCTAGGGTTTCGGCCGCTTGGTGGCTGCCGGCCGCGGCAGCGCTAGCCGGAGGTAAGGACCGATGATTGTGGGTGGTGGTTGCTGCTGTTTAAGGTGAACTAAAGTCGTTTGATGTTGTTCTAGTGGTTGCATGTTGAATTCAGAGCAAGATCCTCAAGATTTTTATGGTTCGGAGTCGTTCTCCGGCAAGTTTCACGGCAGCTCTAGGGCTGCCGGTGGCGGTAGTGGCGACCGAGGGCAGCAGATGATGATGGCACGTGGTGGTAAAGGCTAGTGGTGGTGATTTAAGGTTACTATTGTGGTTGCACGATGGAATCTAGTCAAGATCGGCGAGTTTGGAAGATTTGGGCTATTTCTGGTGGGAAATTCCGGCCGACCAAGAGGCTGCCCGGTGGCGGTCAGTGGCGGTTCATGATGGAGAGTGGCTGCGTGTGGTGGATATTGGTGGTAAAAGTCATAACCGAGATGTTTGGTAACGTATGTTGCGCTTTAGTTGCGTTTGGTGGTGTGATATCAATTTAGTAATGTTGTATATAATCTTGATGCGTTTTAACTAGGTTAAACCTTGGCCAAAGCTGTTGGCCAAAGCTGTTCAACCATGGTCAATGGGCAGTCAACGCGATGCGGGTCGGAGCAAGCAGATTCTAGGATGTGAAATGGAAACGCTAGGTATAACCGTGCGCTAGAAATCCTTACACGTAAATATAATGATTATATATTAACTTGTGTGTGTGTTGAGCTTCAAATATGTATAAAATGTTAACTAGTTATAAATCATCAAGAATGAATGTGTAAACTCGAAATGGCGTGACCAATCACTTAATGATAAACAAGTTGGTAATGTTATCATATAAACAGAAATTAGACAACATATAAGAAATTATTTAATCTCATGTCATTCAAACCTTTACAAGACTTCGGGATGTAAAATACATACAAAATACATTCATGTGTATTTATATATTTGTACATATAGATACTTTAGGTTAACCGATATTCACGCGTATTTATTTAAGGCTCATAATTCTATAATAATCCATCATCTTTTTATTATTAATAGTCGATCATCTCATTATTATTGGAATAACTATTATTTGTATTACCCTTTTTATTCAATATAATGACAACTATCATCGATATTCGGATTATTCTAGCATCAATCAATTTAACGTCATGTTAAAAGCATAAACAATATAAACATCATTTGGAACATAATAGATTAATTATAACGTCACTAACAATTATCTATAAAGATTTGGAATCCTTAATATCAACCGATTATTGTTACATTCATTATACAAGGAATCATTACTCGATTAAAAGTATTAATTAACCTAATACGCACAAATTAGTACATAACAATTATTCATTGCACAAGAAGCTAAGGTACTTCAATGATACTAATCATTAACTTTAAGAAACTAAAGAGCTCAATCGCACGCATGTAATAACATCGTGCTAATTCTAAACATAAATCTTATATGTTCAAATTAGGATTTCATTATTGGAGACCTTCACTTTTTGTCAAGCTCAAAATTTATATAAGGATACCAGGTGAGTTTAAGTGTTCCCCTTTGTTAGATCTAGGATCAGTAGATCTAGTCCATTTTGTATAGGCTTAGTACTTGAATTAATATCTGTAATGAATGGTTGTAATTTATTATTGTGTATGCATTATATATATAGGTTAACCCATTTATATGTGTGTTGATTTATGTATGGTTGCAGGTACAAACATTATACTTGGTCAATTTTTGAAATTGACTAAGTGTAAGAAACATCAACGGATGAACATTTTGTTATTCCGTAGATATGTTTCTTACAAGTAAAATGCATTCAAAGATCTTCTGCGTATGAACAACCAGCACTGAGGATGGAAAAACAAGATTGCTTTGGAAGAACAATGTACCCTTGGAAGAACAAGACTTCTGCGGAAGAACAAAACATCTACGGAAGACAATATTCCTGCGGAGTCCAAACACTTGTATAATACAAGTGTTACAAGTCAACAAGTCAACAAGGCAGTTATGCGAATCCCGAGAAATCTGATGATTCCTTAACAGAAACAATTCAAATCCCAAGAGATCCGGTGTTTCCTTTAACAGAAACATCATTGTCTATATAAATGGATCCTAGGTTTCGAATCATGCGTAGCTTCCACGGCAACAGCAATAGCAACACGACAATTCCACAACAGCAAACATCACATCAAATCTCACAATCAAACCCTAGCAGTCGTCGCATCATTCATCACAAAATTTAATATCATTCATTCATTATTTGTAATCATTAACATGTTTTAATGAAATGCATATTATTCATTAATTGTGTTTCTTTTAGTGTGTTCTTGAATCTTTATTGATATTGAAATTTACTACAAAACAATTAAACCAAGCCAACGTTGATTCCGCAAACGTTGACTTGCTTTCAACCAACATTGATAATTCGTGATTGCGATCCTTGGATTCACAGGTGGTATCAGAGCCAAGTGCTCATTGATTTAGATCGATTGATGTATCAGTGTTAGTTGTGTTTAACTGCTTTGAATTCTGTAGATTTGTCCGTTTTTACTGATTAGATCTATTGTTTTTAAAAAGGGATTTGTGTGAAACTTGTTTGTCTTTCAATAGTAGTCGGTTAGATTAAGTTGGATCTATATTCAAATCAATTGAATAGCAGATCCTGTTGATCAAATTCATTAGTTAACATCTCAGATCTTAACTAATCATGAGCAACTTCAGTGGATCATCTTACCAACCACCGAAGTTGGAAACAAAAGCAGAATTCAAATCATGGAAAATCAAGTTTAGGAATCATGTAAATTATACAGATTCTGACTTATGGGTCTCTATAACAGAAGGTCCTTATATTCCACCCACCCTTGGGTCGGATTATAATGATAACAATCAACCCATAAGCACAAAAGATCTTTCACCTAATGATATTAAGAAGGTGAAAGTTGATATCAAAGCATAATGCTTGCTTAGTATGGCTTTGCCAAAAGAAATATTGATCAGATGTGAAAATTATAAAACAGCAAATTCCTTGTGGAAGATTCTTCATACACTCTGTGAAGGGAGTGATGAAATCCGAAGCATCAGGAAGGACACCCTTCATTCACAATATGAAACTTTTCATCATATTGAGCGTGAATCAATTCATCAACAACTCCACAGGTATATGCAACTTGTCACAGAAATGAACATTCTGGACTTGAAATACACAAATGAGGAACTGAACAAGAAGATGCTCCATACTTTACCAGAAAGTTGGAAGCAAACTGTATCCATGTTCAATAATACCATCGATCTCAAAGCAGTCGGACTAGACACTCTAGTGGCTAAAGTTAAGGCTCTTGAACTGGATGAGAAATCAAGAAACAAGAGTATAAGAACTCATGTATCACCATATCACTTTAAAGAAACAAGAAGTGCTGGAAGTGCTTTCATGTCCAGTAATGATGGTGATAACTCTTGTACTTTGAGTGAAGATAAAGAGGAAGTAAGTTTCTATGCTTCAAAACCTCCTAAGAAATCTTCTCAAAGTAAGTCAAGAAAAGAGAAAGAAAGATCTGATGATCAAAGAGATAAATCATCCGAAAAACCATCATCCAACAATAAATCAGAGTCTATCACTGTCATTCTAGACTTTGAAGAACAAAAGGCAGCTTTTGCAGCTTTCAGTTCAAGCTTTCAAGCTTACCTAGGAAGTACATTGCCCACTGCCAACATGTGCCAACAAGATTTAGAAGAACTGCCTCCGGATGTAGTGGAGGAAATGGATCTACAATGGCAAATGGCAATGATTGCCTATAGAGCCAAACAATATCTGAGAAGAAACAAGAATTTGGCTGTTGTAAGTAAATCATCACGTATTGAAGTTGATAAGTCAAAGGTAAGATGCTTCAAGTGCAATCTCTATAGACACTTTTCTAGAGAATGCAATCAACAAAATTCTAACATAACACAACATCAGAATCATCAGGCCAAACAACCCTCATCAACTCAAAGATGTTTTAGACAGCCACAACTGACCAACTCATCCCCACTAGCCACCATTTCACCAGCAGGAACTAGCAACTCTAAAGACTTTGGGCTGATCATTCTTCAAGATGAAACCTGTGACTGGAGTGTGTATGAGAAGGAAGTCTTAGAAGAAAATCAAGCTCCAGTGGCTCACATGGAAAACAAGGTTCCACCCATGGCAAGTGAGGTAAGAGACAGGTTATGTTCATCAATTTGTGTTGAGGAAGTAGAAAGATATAGAGTCCATGCTCAACAATTAGCTGATAAAGTTAAAGAAACAATGATTTTGAATGAATCTCATGTAAGAGAACATAAACTATATAAAATTAAAATTAACTCTTTACAAAAGGATTTAGACAAAATTGTTTCTGAAAATTACAGTTTGAAAGTACAAGTTGAGCATCTGACCACTTCCTTAACCAAATCCATGGCTGATCATGCATCAACTGAAGTGAAACTTCAGAAGTTTCAGCTCTCATCTCAGCAATATGAGAAATTACTAAATTCTCATATTGAATCAAAGAAAAGGTCTGGGTTGGGATACAATGCTGTGACACCTCCAGTTAACAAATAATCTGTCAAAACATTTTGTGCCTAGCACCAATATAGGAACTAGCTCAAATTAACAAAATATTGATAATGAGGTGAATGAAACTGAGTCTTCTGAATCAGAAAAGATTAATCAATTTAATTTAGAATTCGACTTAGATGAGTAGGATGACTTGGATGATTCTGATGAACATGATGCTGATCTTTTAAATAAGGGTAAGAATGTTGTGTTTGAAACAAATATTCCAAAAGTGCTTGAAGAAACAAAGCTGCCATACCCTCCTAAGCAAAGAAACATGCTGAAAACCATTTGCAAGAGAATAGCTCAGTTGAATGAAGGTCTTCAAGAGCTAAAGTAGCAACAAACCTCCTCAACAAGTAAAAAAAAAGAAAGAGACTGCCTCTACTGAGGAAAGAGACAAATCCATGGAAAAAGGAAAGATAAAGGCATCAGCAGATCATCAACGGAAGAAAACCTCTTTCCAGCACCAGATCTACGGAAAAAGAAAACTTCAGTAGAAGTTAATGTTGATTCAGTAGATGATCTACAGAAGAGGAATTCAGCAACAAACAATCAAATGATGAAAGTAAAAGATGGGCAGCTGATGAAGCAAGAATCAAGTCTGAAAAGATTGAAGGAGAACATACAAGAAAACAAGAAGTGATTGATGCATTGCATGAGCTGGTTAAAGAAAAAGACTCAGCAAAGAATGAAAACAATGAAAATAAGAAGCTAAGGCTGAAGGTTGATCAAATGAATGACTCTCTCTATGATCAATCAACTTTGTTGAGATGAAAAGAAGAAGAGATTGATCAGCTGAAAATGAAGATATGTGCTCTTCAATCAGATCAACTAAAGAAACCTGCTGAAACTTCAAAGCAACTTATTCAATACTCAAGAAAAAGGAAGTATTTGGGTTCAACAAATATACAAACAATCAATATTGAAGAGACACCCAAGAAGTCAAGGCATACATCTTCAAAACACACTCCTTCAGTGGACGTGTCACCATTATAGCAAGTAACTCATGATGAAGATGAAGCTGAGAGTGATGTTGAATGGAAAGAGCTGATTGAAGATGAAACTAACAAAGATCAAGAAGAATCAAAGACTGGTGTTCTTCTTACAACAAAAGACATTATGGAAGAGAGGCCCGAGTCATCTGTGTTTATGACCTTGATCATCATGGGTTCCCATTTGACATGGTTGAAAGAATGAACTTGACTGAGATGAAAGATATGCTGAAAGAGTTTGAGCTTGCTAGATTCATAATTCCAAATTGTGACTATGAAGCATTCACCACTTTTCAAGCCATTCAGAATATCAAGAAAGATCTAGGTCACTGTGATACAACAAAACTGAGCAAGTACAATATGGTATGTTGGCTACAGGGTCACAATTATAAGGGTCATGAGCTTAAAGGAAGAAGTGTTGCTGAGCTGAGAAGAATGATGGAACATGTAATGTCCGTTGAACTTGATACTGGAGTCAGATTCTGAACTGAAGCTCCACATCTATCCTATGAGCAACAAAGCAAACTTCCTGCTGATCCTATAACTGTTGAATCTAAAGATCAGCATAAAGGAAAAGAAAAACTAATCAGAGAACCAAGAGCAGTCATTCCTGGCAAAGTGTGGCCATTGAGAACAACAGTCAGAGAAATCACGAAGAAGAAGTCTACATTGATAGAACTGTTTGACCACATTACTAGTCCATCCTCTCTGGAAGACAACAGAATCATGGCATGGAAATATGATCAAGAATGGGATTGTGCTATCATCAAGAGGACATCTTGAAAAATTGAATACTTCCATGATGTAGAAACATTACTGGGACTTCCTGGGAGAGACATCAAAGACCTGCAAAGCCTAATCATCTCAAACTATCCAATCCATCCAAGAGGAAGAGACTTTTCTGTTTCAGTGGGTAGGATGAAAACAAGATTTGTAGATGATGTACTGAAGGAGGTTAAGAGGGAAGATGCTGAACATAAGAAAAGACTTCAAAAAGGAAAAAGATCAAACATCAACTCCTCTGCTATGGTTGATGATGAACTCTTAAGGAGGGTTGGATACTCAAACAGAAAAACAACAACCATCAAAGTCATAGCAGGAAATAAATACACTATTCCCATAACTGAGTGGGGATATGTGGAGAAGACAAAAGAAATGGTGCTACTAAGGAATGCTGAGGGGAAGAAAGGTGAAAAGATAAGAATTTTTGACCCAGTAGAAATCAAACTGCTACACCCCAGCTACACATCATACCTGCATGATAAGTTCTTTCCAAAGTTGTCAGATGAAAGAGCACAGAATGCTCTACGCTTATATATGCACATCATTCAAGTGGTGGATAAACTACATGCTAAAGCATACAAAAGAAGAAGACATGATGTTGGGCTGCTGAAAGGAGCCAACATTGAAGAAGTATCAGAATTAAGAATCTCAAAGGAAGATGAGCTCAAGATAGTGCACAATGAAAGTGTAGTGGAAACACTCACCACTAAAGAAGACATTTTGGGCCTAAGTTTTGAGACTCTGCAAAGGATATGCAGAATGGAGATCAAGTACAAGTACAATGATCAAAATGATGCAGTATCATACTTCAACAAAAGGATGGTGGCAAGATTGAAAGAACTTTCAGTTTTGAAGAGCTGATTACAAGTATCTAAGCCTAAAGGGGAGTATTGTTAGGTCTAGGATCAGTAGATCTAGTCCATTTTGTATAGGCTTAGTACTTGAATTAATATTTGTAATGAATGGTCGTAATTCATTATTGTGTATGCATTATATATATAGGTTAACCCATTTATATGTGTGTTGATTTATGTATGGTTGCAGGTACAAACATTATACTTGGTCAATTTCTGAAATTGACTAAGTGTAAGAAACATCTATGGATGAACATTTTGTTATTCTGTAGATATGTTTCTTACAAGTAAAATGCATCCAAAGATCTTCTGCGTATGAACAACCAGCACTGAGGATGGAAAAACAAGATTGCTTTGGAAGAACAATGTACCCTTGGAAGAACAAGACTT